>CM051022.1:2232056-2244556 GCA_027704905.1 Muraenolepis orangiensis | reverse complement strand
GATTCTGGACCTGTCTCTGAACGGCCTGTCCTCTGTACCTCTGGGACTCTTGGATGAGATTCAGGGCCTCAGGTAACACACCCACCCACCCACCCACCCACACACACACACACACACACACACACACACACACACACACACACACACACACACACACACACACACACACACACACACACACACACACACACACACACACACACACACACACACACACACACACACACACACACACCCATTCCGGTCACCCATTCCGTCGTCGCGAGACTTCAGACACAGCACCCTGAAGCATTCATCGCGATATCTGGGGATTTCAACCACGTGACTCTGGCTGCAACACTGCCCACCTTCAAGCAGTTTGTGGACTGTCCCACCAGGGAAAACAAGACACTGGACCTGCTGTATGCCAATGTTAAGGAGGCATACAGCGCCACTGCCCTTCCTCCTCTTGGAAGGTCAGACCACAACCTCATCCACCTCCAGCCCCTGTATAGGCCTCTAGTACAGCGGCTGCCTGTGACCACAAGGACTGTGAGGAGATGGTCACAGGAGGCCGATGAGGACTTGCGGGGCTGCTTTGAGTCAACAGACTGGGATTTCCTCTGTGACTTGCATGGAGAGGACCTTGATGATCTCACGGAATGTATAACAGGGTACATCAACTTCTGTGTGGATAGTGTTGTTCCCATAGAGACTGTACGCTGTTTCCCCAACAACAAGCCATGGGTCACCCGAGACATCAAGGTCCTGCTCAATGAGAAGAAGAGGGCCTTCAGAGATGGGGATAGGGAGCAGATGAGGCGGGTTCAGAGGGAGCTGAAGGAGAGGATCCAGCAGGGCAAAGACAACTACAGGAGGAAGCTGGAGCACAAACTTCAGCAGAACAACCTGAAGGATGTGTGGAGTGGCATGAGGAGCATCACTGGCTACAAACAACCTGGTAGCCAGACAATAGGGGGTGGTCCTGATCGGGCCAACGAGTTGAATTTGTTTTTCAATAGATTCAATGAGTGGGCTCCGGTCTACCCCCCCTCCCCCAGCCCCTCTACAACCATTCCCCTCCAGCCCCCCAGCCCTGCTGTCCCCCCTCCCCCACCGTCCCTCTCCAGCATCAACATACCTGTTCTCTCTCCCCCACCACCACTACCTCACCCCTCCCCCATCAACACAACAGTGACTCTTCCTGCCCCCATACACGTCACACATACCTTCACAGCTGAGCAGGTGAGGAAAGTGCTGTGCAGGCTCCATCCAGACAAGGCTGCAGGTCCTGACGGCGTCAGCCCGAGGGTCCTCAAAACATGTGCTGCCCAGCTGAGTGGAGTCCTGCAGTACATCTTCAACCTGAGCATGAGACTGGAGAGGGTCCCTGTGCTGTGGAAGACATCCTGCCTGGTGCCGGTTCCGAAGAAGGCACGTCCCAGCACCTCAAACGACTACAGACCGGTGGCGCTGACGTCCCACGTGGCGAAATCCTTTGAGAGGCTGGTCCTGACGCTTCTTCGGCCCCTGGTCAGATCATCGCTGGACCCTCTTCAGTTTGCCTACCAGCCGAAACTGGGAGTGGAGGACGCCATCATCTTCCTGCTTCATCGTGCCTACGCCCACTTGGACAGACCCGGGAGCACTGTGAGAATCATGTTTTTCGACTTCTCCAGTGCGTTCAACACCATCCGGCCTGCCCTGCTGGGAAGTAAGCTGACGGCGATGAAGGTGGACTCTTCCCTGGTGTCCTGGATTACTGACTATTTGACGGGTCGTCCACAGTTTGTCAGACTGCAGGACTGTGTGTCTGACACTGTGGTCAGCAGCACTGGTGCTCCACAGGGAACTGTTCTTTCCCCATTCCTGTTCACCCTTTACACCTCAGACTTCCAGTACAACTCTGTGTCCTGCCATCTGCAGAAGTTCTCGGACGACTCTGCAGTTGTTGGTTGTGTCAGCGAGGGAAACGATGAGGAGTACAGGGGCGTCGTGGACTCCTTCGTTGAGTGGTGTGAGCTGAACCATATGCAGCTCAACACTGACAAGACGAAGGAGATGGTGGTGGACTTCCGCAGGAGGAAATCCACACCCACACCCATTTCCATCAAGGGTGTGTCCGCTGAAGTTGTCCAGGAATATAAATACCTGGGAGTTCATCTGGACAATAAACTGGTCTGGGCCAAGAACTCTGAGGCTGTTTACAAGAAGGGCCAGAGCCGTCTCTACTTCCTGCGGAGGCTCCGGTCCTTCAACGTTTGCAACAAGATGCTGAATGTGTTCTACCAGTCGGTGGTAGCCAGTGCCATCTTCTCCGGTGTTGTGTGCTGGGGAAGCAGGTTGAGATCAGCAGACGCCAACAAGATCAGCAGGATTGTCAGGAAGGCTGGCGCTGTCCTGGGGGTCCAGCTGGACTCCTTGTTGGTGGTGTCTGAGAGAAGGATGCTGCGCAAGCTGCGTAGTATCCTTGACAACAACTCTCACCCTCTCCATCAGGTGCTGACCTCATATAGAAGCACCTTTAGCAACAGACTCATTCCACCCAGGTGCACCACAGAACGCCATAGGAAGTCCTTTCTTCCTGTGGCAATTAGACTTTTTAACTCATCTACCTCGGGTCGTGAGAGGGACAGTGGCGACTCAGTGACCTGAGGCCAACGTACTTAAATATTATTATTTTTTGGTCAACGCACTGCAAATCACTCTTCAAATTCACTTTTCACTTTACACATGTCACTTTCAGTTGATTTATTTATTAATATATTATTCTGCCAATTTGCACTATACGTATTGTTGTGTATTGTATATACCTACGTACTACTGTAATAATACTGTAAATTTATCTTCATTTATCAATACATTTAGATTTCATTTAACTATATTTTTGTTTATACAATTTTTATTGTTTTTTAGCTTAGGTATTAGTATTTTTTGTGTGTGCTTTTATTCCCCCTGTGTCAACTGTTGCACCTTAATTTCCCTCGGGATTAATAAAGTAATCTGAATCTGAATCTGAATCTGAATCTGAACACACACACACACACACACAGCATCCCCCTCATCTTGTGACACTAAGGTTTGTAATAACAGTTGTAACAAGGCTGTAAGGTGAGCTGCTGGTATCGGTTTTGACCAGGTGAAGGACGGACAGACATAACACACAGTGAAACACAGGCCATGATGTGTCTTCTGGTCCCATCGCAGGTGGCTGTCTCTGGCTGTGAACCGGCTGCATGGTCTGGAGCGGCCCGCCTTCGAACCCCTGGCCAACCTGCAGCACCTGGAACTGGGACGCAACCCCTGGGAGTGTGACTGCAACCTGCGGGACTTCAAACACTGGATGGAGTGGCTCGTGTACAGAGGTGAGCGTGCACGCGTGTTTGTGTGTGTGTGTGTGTGTGTGTGTGTGTGCACCCCTCCCTATGTTCCTCCACCATTGAGAACATTTCACACACCTGTGATTGACAGACAAGATGAACACCCCCCTCCCCCCTTCCGAACCAATCAGAGAAGAGATGCCGTCATTGGTTAGAAATCTAAAATGGGAATTGTTTCCTACAGAGACAGGCGCAGTCCACCAGAAGCAGATATTATATTCCCACAGCATTTCACTCACTAACAGCTGATGTTGAATGGACCCTACAGAACCTTTCAGGGTAGAATCTAACGGTTCCGCCCAGATGAGCCAGCAGTACGTTTGGTGTGCAGGAGGCCGGAGACATGGACCGTGGGGTTCTGTGAGGGTGCGCTTGATTTAAGGTTGTATTTGAAACGGGACAGGGTAAGTTTGTAACTGGTTCGCGGAAGAAGTGAAAGAAGGAATGTTGTTCTTCCCAGGTGCGTTCTGGGTAGTGTTCACAATACGATGACTTCATCACAGCTGCAACACACGTCAGAGCCTCTTAGGTGGCTGTTTAATTTACACATCTGGTACAGGGGAAGGTTGGAGGAGAGACAGAGACAGAAAGATAGAGACACAGACAGAGAGTCAGAGACAGAGAAAGAGAGAGACAGAGAGAGACAGAGAGACAGAGAAAAAGAGAGAGATAGAGAGAGACAGAGAGAGAAAGATAGACATAGACAGAGAGACAGAGAGACAGAGAAAAAGAGAGACAGAGAGACAGAGAGACAGAGACAGAGAGACAGAGAAAGAGAGAGACAGAGAGAGAAAGAGAGAGACAGAGAGAGACAGAGAGAGACAGAGAGAGAGAGAGAAACCGAGAGAAACCGAGAGAGACAGAAGCAGGTAAAAGCAACACAGCAGTTCCTCGTCCACAGGAAGTGATGCTGTAACACACACGTGTGTGCGTGCATCCTTACACCTCCATGTTATATAACGTGAGATGTGTACACGTGTTCCCTGTTCATCAGATAACCCCCTCCCACCACCACCACCCCTACCCCCACCACCACCACCACCTCCATCACCACCACCACCTCCTCCTCCATCCTTCTCTCTTAATGAGGATGAAAACAATTTAGCATTCGGATGGCTCCACCTCTCTCTCTACCCTCTCTCTTAACTTCTCTACTGCTCTCTATACATCTCTCTCTCCATCTCTCCCTCTCTCCACACCTTTCCTCTGTGTCTAATATAATCTGTCCTGTACCCAGATACCCCCCCCCCCCACCAACACCACATACACCACCACCAACACATCACAACCACCACCATGACCACCACATCCCCATCACCACCACATCACAACCACCACCATGACCATCACATCCCCACCACCACCACATCACAACCACCACCATGACCATCACATCCCCACCACCACCACATCCCAACCACCACCATGACCATCACATCCCCACCACCACCACATCACAACCACCACCATGACCATCACATACACCACCACCACCACCACATCCCAACCACCACCATGACCATCACATCCCCATCACCACCACATCACAACCACCACCATGACCATCACATCCCCACCACCACCACATCACAACCACCACCATGACCATCACATCCCCATCACCACCACATCACAACCACCACCATGACCATCACATCCCCATCACCACCACATCCCAACCACCACCATGACCATCACATCCCCACCACCACCACATCACAACCACCACTTCTCTCTTCATGTGGACAAAAACAAATCTGCATTCACGTGGCTCCGCCCCGGGGGGGCTCAGCTGCCCCACTTACGGAGCATCCCTTCCCCCTGGTCCGTTACCCCTGGTCCCTTCACCCTGGTCCCTTCCCCCTGGTCCCTGGTCCCTTCCCCCTGGTCCGTTACCCCTGGTCCCTTCACCCTGGTCCCTTCCCCCTGGTCCCTGGTCCCTTCCCCCTGGTCCCTGGTCCCTTCCCCCTGGTCCCTTCTCCCTGGTCCCTTCTCCCTGGTCCCTGGTCCCTTCTCCCTGGTCCCTTCTCCCTGGTCCCTGGTCCCTTCTCCCTGGTCCCTTCTCCCTGGTCCCTGGTCCCTTCTCCCTGGTCCCTGGTCCCTTCCCCCTGGTCCCTTCTCCCTGGTCCCTTCCCCCTGGTCCCTGGTCCCTTCCCCCTGGTCCCTTCTCCCTGGTCCCTGGTCCCTTCCCCCTGGTCCCTGGTCCCTGGTCCCTTCTCCCCTGGTCCCTGGTCCCTTCCCCCTGGTCCCTGGTCCCTTCCCCCTGGTCCCTTCTCCCTGGTCCCTGGTCCCTGGTCCCTTCCCCCTGGTCCCTGGTCCCTTCTCCCTGGTCCCTTCCCCCTGGTCCCTGGTCCCTTCCCCCTGGTCCCTGGTCCCCCTGGTCCCTTCCCCCCTGGTCCCTTCTCCCTGGTCCCTGGTCCCTTCTCCCTGGTCCCTTCCCCCTGGTCCCTGGTCCCTTCCCCCTGGTCCCTTCCCCCTGGTCCCTTCTCCCTGGTCCCTGGTCCCATCTCCCTGGTCTGTCCTCCTCATCTGTCGGTCCTCTTTCCTCCTCATCCACTTTGTTGCTCTGCTCTTGCCGCTAAAGGGAGACATGAGACGCCAGACATGACGACGACATCGTTGTTGTTAGCGCGTTAGCACGCCGCGGTGGCATCCCGACAACAACAAAACTATTCATGTTCATTAGAAGCCCTGGGTGTATATATATATAGATATATATATATGTATATATATATATATATAGATATATATATATAAATATATATATATATCGAGATTCCATTCTTTTTTTTTCTTACACGCTAAGATGAAAGCGCTCGCGCAGAGAACGCATTCGAAAACGGCCCCGTTTTGTTCCTCTCTCTCCTGGTCTCTCTCTCTCCTGGTCTCTCTCTCTCTCTCCTGGTCTCTCTCTCTCTCTCCTGGTCTCTCTCTCTCTCTCCTGGTCTCTTGGTCTCCCTCTCCTGGTCTCTCTCTCTCCTGGTCTCTCTCTCTCTCCTAGTCTCTCGGTCTCCCTCTCCTAGTCTCTTGGTCTCCCTCTCCTGGTCTCTCTCTCTCCTGGTCTCTCTCTCTCTCTCCTAGTCTCTCGGTCTCCCTCTCCTGGTCTCTCTCTCTCTCTCTCTCTCTCCTCGTCTCTTGGTCTCCCTCTCCTGGTCTCTCTCTCTCTCCTAGTCTCTTGGTCTACCTCTCCTGGTCTCTCTCTCCCTCTCCTGGTCTCTCTCTCCCTCTCCTGGTCTCTCTCTCTCTCCTGGTCTCTCTCTCTCTCTCCTAGTCTCTCGGTCTCCCTCTCCTGGTCTCTTGGTCTCCCTCTCCTGGTCTCTCTCTCTCCTGGTCTCTCTCTCCTCTCCTAGTCTCTCAGTCTCCTCTCCTGGTCTCTTGGTCTCCCTCTCCTGGTCTCTCTCTCTCTCCTGGTCTCTTGGTCTCCCTCTCCTGGTCTCTCTCTCTCCTGGTCTCTCTCTCGCTCTCTCTCTCTCTCTCTCTCTCCTAGTCTCTTGGTCTCTCTCTCTCCTGGTCTCTCTCTCCTAGTCTCTCGGTCTCCCTCTCCTGGTCTCTTGGTCTCCCTCTCCTGGTCTCTCTCTCTCCTGGTCTCTCTCTCTCTCCTAGTCTCTCGGTCTCCCTCTCCTAGTCTCTTGGTCTCCCTCTCCTGGTCTCTCTCTCTCCTGGTCTCTCTCTCTCTCCTAGTCTCTCGGTCTCCCTCTCCTGGTCTCTCTCTCTCTCTCCTAGTCTCTCGGTCTCCCTCTCCTGGTCTCTTGGTCTCCCTCTCCTGGTCTCTCTCTCTCCTGGTCTCTTGGTCTCCCTCTCCTGGTCTCTCTCTCTCCTGGTCTCTTGGTCTCCCTCTCCTGGTCTCTCTCTCTCCTGGTCTCTCTCTCTCTCTCTCTCCTAGTCTCTTGGTCTCTCTCTCTCCTGGTCTCTCTCTCTCTCTCCTAGTCTCTCGGTCTCCCTCTCCTGGTCTCTTGGTCTCCCTCTCCTGGTCTCTTTCTCTCCTGGTCTCTCTCTCTCTCTCCTGGTCTCTTGGTCTCCCTCTCCTGGTCTCTCTCTCTCTCTCCTGGTCTCTCTCTCTCTCTCCTGGTCTCTCTCTTTCTCTCCTGGTCTCTCTCTCTCTCTCCTGGTCTTCCTTTTCTGGTCTCGATCGCCTTCATCCAACATGTAGATCAATGGGTTGTGAGCTGTCTCCATCTCTCTGTCTCTCTGTCTCTCTCTCTCTCTCTGTCTCTCTCGTCTCTCTCTCTCTGTCTGTCTCGTCTGTCTGTCTGTCTGTCTCTCTGTCTCTGTCTGTCTCTCTGTCTCTCTCTGTCTCTCTCTGTCTGTCTCTCTCTGTCTCTGTCTGTCTCTCTGTCTCTCTCTGTCTGTCTCTCTGTCTCTCTGTCTCTGTCTCTCTGTCTCTGTCTGTCTCTCTCAATGCACAATACTGAACGGCTGACATGGACACACATAAGAACTCTTTAGGAGCTAAGCATTTCATCAATTCAAACTAAGTGTTGAGTACCCAACACACAGCGTGTGTGTGTGTGTGTGTGTCCATCACGCACTTCATCTCATCCCATCCTCACAGACATATCGGCCTTATATGAAGGACCTCTAGGCTATCTGTTCACTGGCATCTAAATGTCCCTCTCTCTCTCCCCCCCCCAGGGGGTAAGGTGGATGCACTGGAGTGCACCCTGCCCAAGGACCTGCGAGGGCGGGACATCCGCGGCGTGCCCGTGGAGATGTTCAACTACTGCCTCCAGCTGGAGGACGACAACGGGCCGGGCGGGGGCGGGGCCTCCCGCTCCGGCTCCTCGCCCTGTAGCGGCGGCGGTGGCGGGACCACGCCCACCTCCGACAACAACAGCGGCGTGGGCGGGGGCGGCGGCGGGGGCGGCGGCGGTGGCGCCGGCGCTGCTAACAGCGACCCAGAGGACTCGGCGGCGCCGGCCGACTGCATACGGGCGCGCTACAAGCCCGTGAGCGTGCGGCGGGCCATCGGCACGGTGGTGATCGCCGGCGTGGTGTGCGGCATCGTGTGCATCATGATGGTGGCGGCGGCCGCCTACGGCTGCATCTACGCCTCGCTGATGGCCAAGTACCAGCGGGAGCTGAAGAAGAGGCAGCCGCTGATGGGCGACGGGGAGGCGGACGGCGAGGACCACGAGGAGAAGCAGATCTCCTCCGTGGCTTAGGTGGAGCAGACCCTCCTCCTTTTCCCCTCTCTCTCTCTCTCTCTCTCTCTCTCTCTCTCTCTCTCTCTCTCTCTCTCTCTCTCTCTCTCTCTCTCTCTCTCTCTCTCTCTCTCTCTCTCTCTCTCTCTCTCTCTCTCTCTCTCTCTCTCTCTCTCTCTCTCTGGTAACAGAGGGAATTGACGTTGAGACTAAAGGGCTGAAGACGGAGAGAGGGAGAGATGGTTGTGCTGGCGACTGGCTGGTCTCTGGTGGTCGGACTATAGTGCTGTTTATAGTGCTCCTCTATGGGCACTTGGCTACTCTTCCTCTCCCCTTAACGTCCTTACTGCTATGTACAAACACACACACACACATATACACACACACACACACACACACACACACACACACACATTGTACTAGTCCATCTCCTCTCTGGACACTGCAGTATTTTTTCCCCCACCGCTGCTGTTGCTTATTCCACGCCAAATATTGGCGAACAAGGAAGCAAAAAGGCATTTCTAACTCTGGAGGTAAACCAGGCCACTTCACACGCTACACAGACAGATCACTTTCAGGAATTGATCAGCAGTCAGTCAGGGGTCAAAAGGTCACACACACACACACCGAGGCTACAGCATGACCCAGTGAATTCGCTTTCTACCGTTTCTCTCTTCCTGGTTCTCCCCAAGGCCGCGGTCACCAAACGTGTCACCTGACCTCCCCCGAGTCTCCGCCCCCAACCCCCTAACCTCCGGGACTGAAGACGCACATTTTGACAAGATTAGCTAAGCTAGCGACACTGGATCCTCCAGAACACACAGGGGGGAAATATCGGACAATATATCGTGGACTGTTTTTTGCCGCTCATCTTTGTGTCAAAGAGACATTTATGGATGAATAAACAGCAGCTGATAGATGTTCTGTTCAGTGCATATCGGGGCGCAATCGCAGCGGTCGTTTTGGGACCGACGGGGAGAGCGTTGGTGGTGTTCTCGTCTTGTCGGTGTGGTAGAGAACCAGCACAAACGGCTTCAACGACGCCACCTATATGTGGAAACTCTGACCCCATGTGACCCGTGTCATGTGACCTGTGTCACTGACATGTGACATGGACTCTTATCTCTGTGTTACCTCTTGGGCCGCAAAAGCCTTCAAAACACTTTCATTGTCCCTTCCGAGGCGTTGGGTGAGTGACCGTTTGCTTTGATACAAAACTGCTTTTGTTTTCCGGGAAAACCGGACTTTTCCGATTTTACCGTCATGGGTTATTTTTTCTCGTATTGCGTGGGGGGGGAAATATATATTATATATGGATATCCCCCTCCCCCCCAAAAAAACTACAAAGGACTACAAACTCCAGACTCTGCACTTTATTTACCGTTCAGTTCGTTCCGTCCATCTCTCCCCGTGGTTCCACCGAGCCCTGAGGACCCATTCAGACGAATCGCCGCTATTTCCCCTCCTCATCCACTTCCTGTCCTCTCCATCCCTCCATCTTAATCCACCCCTCCAGCAATACTTCACCGTCTCTCTCCCTCCCCCTCTCCCTCTCCCTCTCCCTCTCCTCTCCCTCTCTCTCTCTCTCTCCCTCTCTTTCTCTCCCCCCCCATTCCCTTGACACGAGGCCCAGCGCAAGCTCCTGGCTCTGAGGAGACCCTCGGCGGATTCACGGCTTCTTAAAGACCGCCCTGGCGCTTTCACGGCTGGGCCGACCTCGTACCTGTCCCTGGTTTTATGGCGGTGATAGATATGGGTTAACGGCGGCTTTTACCACGTCGTACGCAGACAACACTCAGCGCCCCCCCCGAGTGCTTCTCCCAGTCAGAGGTCTGGGAAGAGACCGCCCTGACGAGGATGCATTTAAAATGCAAATCCTCTCTCTATAATTAGTGTCTCCTCTCTCTATTCTGGACGGTCCGCTGCGACCCTCGTAATAGCGCCGTGTCATGCGATACTCCCGTATGACGCAGGTAAATATTATTGTATTAGTCGTTAATATGGTGTGTTCACCCCATGACCTCCCGATTCAAATCTATTATGTTATTATATTCTTTCCCCTGCATCGGATCATATCTCTTTATCTCCTGGGCTCATGATTTTACGATTGTATTTATTTGCGAATATACGTGTGCGTACCGTTCGTCAATTAGTTATGTTTGTGTTCGGCGGCGGTTCTTTTTCCGTCCGAAGACGAAACACGTAGACAGAGTTTGGCCCGAGATGAACACCACGCTGTGTGTACTCTCACAGAGCATCGCCACCCGCGGCCCACGCCTCAAACCGCTGTCTGAATGCACATATTGACTTTGGCTGTACCTGGTCGCTCTCCGTAGCTAGCCACGGGAGGGTTTATACGATTATACAGTAGGCTGACCATATTCTGAGAGTAATGATTGAGATGCAGTTTGACCAATGTTTGCGTGCAGTTCTTAAGTTGTAGCCGACACGACCGACCAATGGTGGCACGCGAGAAGGCGAGAAAAGTCAAAGTCAGGTAAAGTAATGCGACTCTAGGAAGCAAAAGCAGAATCCCGGACAATTTGGGCGATTTAGAAATCCCAAAAGAGGACATGTCCGGGCATGTCCGGGCACCGTGTACTATATGATACAGGAGCACCATGTACTATATGATACAGGAGCATCATGTACTATATGATACAGGAGCATCATGTACTATATGATACAGGAGCACCATGTACTATATGATACAGGAGCACCATGTACTATATGATACAGGAGCATCATGTACTATATGATACAGGAGCATCATGTACTATATGATACAGGAGCATCGGAATACACGTTTAGGAAGTGGCGGTGATTCACATACACAAACAGACAAGTACAGTACAAAGCGAGCGTAAAACAGCCATACCGTAAAAAAAAAACACTCTTCTGAGTGACGAGACTGGAGATTAACAAACTAACAAGTGGAACTACAGCCATGCACTAGGATCACTTACAGAACTACACCGCTGACGGCGGTTTCAGCACCGCCGCCATTGGACAAAGAGGCAAGTGGGCAAACTCTGTCTATTGGTCGACGGAGAAACACGCGTGTCATTGCGATTGGTCAGTTGCAGTTGTCATCATCGTCGTGGTCTTGGTAGCTAAGTGACTTAGCTAGCTGACTCCTGTTCATATAATGTGTGTGTTGAAATAATAAACTATAGTTTGTTTAAAAAATATATACAAAAGTGTTGATTCATTGAGACCCTGGGAGATGTGTGTGTGTGTGTGTGTGTGTGTGTGTGTGTGTGTGTAGTGTGTGTGTGTGTGTGTGTGTGTGTGTGTGTGGGGGGGGGCTGGCATTAGTGCCAATTCATTGATGTTCTGTGTTCTAACAAACAATATATATAATACACTAAACTTCACTATAACAACACTATTCTATTCTATACTATACTAAGCTATACAAATGCTATGCTTACAATACTATACTATAAACAACACTATATCCCATATCAACCTTTAGTTGCCATAAATATTATTTCTCCTTTCTAATTAAATTTCTATTCAATATTATTAAGATCTGGAATGTGTTAATGTGTGTGTGAGTGTTGTTCCCTCTATAGGTCATGGGGTTAATGTGTGTGTGAGTGTGTGCCCTCTATAGGTCATGGGGTTAATGTGTGTGTGAGTGTGTGCCCTCTGTAGGTCATGGGGTTAATGTGTGTGTGAGTGTGTACCCTCTGTAGGTCATGGGGGCAAACTTACAAGGGCCACAGGAGGGTTCCGGTGTCTTGCGCACACCATCATTGACCGTCAACAGCCGAGTCAAGCTAAACCAAGAACAATAGACCAAACAGTGGATATTATACTTTTCTGTTGATTTTCAATGTATTTAAAACAACTAAATAAAACCATCAGTTTATGTTACGCTTCGGACCATGTTTACGCGTCCAATGAATCAAGACACACCGGTATCCTCAAAGTGGTAAAACCATGGAAAGGACAACAAACAAACGATGTTTTTTGCCACTACACTATATACTAC
>CM051022.1:2222056-2227056 GCA_027704905.1 Muraenolepis orangiensis | reverse complement strand
TACAGCTTTAGCGCCGCGTGTCAGGATACCGTGACCACGCCGTCCGCTGCCAGCTGGCATCGGACGCCGCCGGGATCAGTGTCGAGCGTTACGCAACAGACCACGGAGAGAGAGAGAGCTAATCATGTAAAGCGGCCTCTCCTAGAGGTGCGTGTGTGTGTGTGTGTGTGAGTGTGAGAGTGTGTGTGTGAGTGTGAGTGTGTGTGTGTGTGTGTGTGTGAGTGCACAGGGGGTTTGTACACACTGATAAAGCAAATTGACTATTATGAAAATAAATCATTCATAAAAATATGCATTCCATTGATTGATTTCAGCACAGATTTACCAATAGTGTTTTGTTTTAACACTTTATCTATACGAGAGAGAGAGAGAGAGAGAGAGAGAGAGAGAGAGAGAGAGAGAGAGAGAGAGAGAGAGAGAGAGAGAGAGAGAGAGAGAGAGAGAGAGAGAGAGAGAGAGAGAGAGAGAGAGAGAGAGAGAGGGAGAGAGAGAGAGGGAGAGAGAGAGAGGGACTGATTATACACTCAGCAGTTGTCAATAGCAACCGCCACGATGATGTCACTTAGGGAGCAAGAAGAAGAAACCCCCCCCCACCTGAGAATCTCTTTTAATTAACACACACACACACACACACACACACACACACACACACACACACACACACACACACACACACACACACACACACACACACACACACACACACACACACACACACACACACACACACACACACACACACACACACACACACGGCCCCGTGCAATAAGTGACATGCATCATGCACCACTCAACTCAGGAGCACATCATCTGGTGTGTGTGTGTGTGTGTGTGTGTGTGTGTGTGTGTGTGTGTGTGTGTGTGTGTGTGTGTGTGTGTGTGTGGGAGCAGTGGAGGGTCTGGACACTTAAATCACCAGATTTAATCACACACTCATAAGCCCGCCCCCCAGCCCGTCGGCGAACAGGATTTAGTGGGACGCCCATGCAGAGAGAGAGAGAGAGAGAGAGAGAGAGAGAGAGAGAGAGAGAGAGAGAGAGAGAGAGAGAGAGAGAGAGAGAGAGAGAGAGAGAGAGAGAGAGAGAGAGAGAGAGAGAACAAAGGATTAACAGAAAACGTGTGTGTGTGTGTGTGTGTGTGTGTGTGTGTGTGTGTGTGTGTGTGTGTGTGTGTGTGTGTGTGTGTGTGTGTGTGTGTGTGGTGTGTGTGTGTGTGTGTGTGTGTGTGTGTGTGTGTGAGAGAAAGATTAAGAGAGAGAGAGAGAGTGAGTGGGTGAGAGAGAGAGTGGGTGGGCAGGGGAGCGAGTAGGACAGGATTAAGAGAGTGACTGACTGAGAGTAGGTGAGTAAGAGAGAATGGGTGAGCAAGAGAGTGATTAAGAGAGAGAGTGAGTGTGTGGATGAGTGACTGAGTGAGTGCATGCGTGAGTGGGTGAGTGAGTGAGTGAGTGAGTGAGTGAGTGAGTGAGTGAGTGAGTGAGTGAGTGAGTGAGTGAGTGAGTGAGTGAGTGAGTGAGTGAGTGAGTGAGTGAGTGAGAGAGTAGGTGAGTGGGTGAGTGGGTGAGAGAGTAGACTTATTATTGGTCATTTTTAATTGCTGAACACTGTCTTGCGACACCACGTACAGGGAGAGGATAGTGTGTGGCTTGTGACGTGTGGCGTGTGACGTGTGGCGTGTGGCGTGTGGCGTGTGGCGTGTGGCGTGTGGCGTGTGGCGTGTGGCGTGTGGCGTGGGGAGGGGTTAGCAGGAGACATGCCAAGTAAGGAGACCCGCCCCTCTACCCTCGTCTGCCCACTGCTGGCGCTGGCGCTGCCACGCCTTGTCCCAGCGCCGCTTCTTGGCCCGGGTGACGGCGGGGCTGTAGTCGGCCTCATAGTCCCTAAACATGTCTGTCACAGAGCACACCCAACACCACGTGTGTGTGTGTGAGTGAGTGTGTGTGTTCTCACACACACACGCAAGAGGCCTTGACGTTCACTCTTTTGGCTCACCGGCTACTGTGGCTTTTGAGTTTTTCTAAAGTCACTCGTCAGGGGAGTCTCTTTTCAAAGGGGACGGGCGGTGAATGAGCACCCAGGGCTCATAGTGAATGAACCAGAAGGTCAGCAGCCAAAGTGTCCAGTAAGAGTGACAGAGTTACACGCCACGGACCAATTCTACTGGCGTTTGTCCGGTGGACGGGGGTCGACGTCAAGCCCTGGTCCTCGGTGTAGGACTGGTAAGACCACCAGGCCAGGAAGCAACCGGTGAATATACTAATATATATACAGTATGGCTTCACTATTGGCCCTGTTGGTTGTACTTCTTGTGTAACATCCATGGAGCTCTGGTTCTGCTCTTGGAGGCACATAGGATTTCTGGTGACTTTCGGACAAAAAGTCACTTGCTTAATGAATATAATAATGTAAATATAATATTTTTGGGGATATTTTGAAACTAGAAATACCGAAAAATATTATAGCTTATAGTCTCAATTATGCAAATAGTTGTCTGTGTCATCATTAATATTCAATCCTTTGCTTATTATATAATGTTCTAATGTTCTTGTTTCGATGTGAATGCTGGTCGGACACTGAGGACATGACGTTGTGCTTGGTAACTACATGGCGCTTTCTACACTAAATGATTGATCAATAAATGGACAGAACGATTGATTAATAAGGAATGAAACAATACATTAGTTGAAGCCATACTGTGTATTTTGGGTTACAACAATGGAGACAAAGCATGTAGTGACACATAAACGTTTGTTAACACAACACACAGGTTTTCATGACATGCGTGAATGTGAATTGTGGACACACATCAGACCTCATGGTTAACCTCACTTTAGGTCGTCAATAGCTTGAAAAGGGCGTGCAAATTATTGTATTGTGTGTGTTGTGTGTCCATATCTTCAGGTGTGTGTGTCCAGGTGTGTGTCAATAAGTGTGTGTGTGTGTGTGTGTGTGTCCATGTGTCCAGGTGTGTATGAGTCCAGGTGCCCAGGTGTGTGTGTCCATGTGTCCAGGTGTTTGTCCAGGTGTGTGTGTGTATGTGTGTGTGTGTCCATGTATCCAGGTGTGTGTGTGTGTGTCCAGGTGTATATATATCCAGGTGTGTGTGTATCCAGGTGTGTATGTGGGTCCAGATGTGTATGTGTCCAGGTGTGTGTGTGTCAGGTGTGTGTGTGTCCAGGTGTGTGTGTGTCCAGGTGTCTACCTCGGGTTTCTTCTCTGGGCAGGTAATAGAGGAACTGTCCTGCTGGGGTCTCAGCAGCCCGCCGGTACCACAGTGGGAAGTGGTCCAGGGTGAAGAGGTTCTCCTTATCTGAGGCTGTCAGGAACGACCTGCAGCACACAGTGTGGTGATACTTTACGTCCTGTTACAGTGGGGGTATGTACTGTGAAATAGAATCACAACATTCAACAAAATGCCTGTCTCCATTTGAATTGTATTCCTCTCTCTCTTTGTGACTGGTTTCATTTAGCGGATGATGGATTTCACATGGCATAAAGCCCTTAATTGGGCAATCTTCTTTTATTCGTTTTCCCGTGCTCATTGTAAATCTCTGTGCTTCACGGAAGCCCTCCATGCCTCCATGAAGAGGAATCATTTCTTGTAAGACACTTGACGGCGGCGGATAATTTGGTTTAATGGAGCATGATCACCGGATGACACACTGGCAGCTACCAAGCTAGCGATTATCTTCAGAGAGACGATGGGTGTGCATAACTCTGACAGGGAAACGTCCCACGCTGTCACAGAAACAGATTGGGCTCTGACATTTAACAACAGGGAGGGAGAGGCTGGCTACGCTACGGTGATCCAAGACGTACATTATGTCTTACCGGAGTAACAAACAACTCAATGATGCAATGCTCTGGAGGGTGTGAAGCAGCCTCACCTGGCCCCAGTCAGACTGATTAGAGTCTGGTTGAAGCAGCCTCACCTGGCCCCAGTCAGACTGATTAGAGTCTGGTTGAAGCAGCCTCACCTGGCCCCAGTCAGACTGATTAGAGTCTGGTTGAAGCAGCCTCACCTGGCCCCAGTCAGACTGATTAGAGTCTGGTTGAAGCAGCCTCACCTGGCCCCAGTCAGACTGATTAGAGTCTGGTTGAAGCAGCCTCACCTGGCCCCAGTCAGACTGATTAGAGTCTGGGGCTGCTGGGTGTGCGCTGGTCTTGGGGAGGAGCCCTCAAGCAGCCATTCTAAAGGCTTGTGGCAGCGTCGACTGCTACAATTTAATTTAGAATCGATCACATTCAGTTTGAATCTCAAAGAAAGGGCATTTAAAATAGAATACACACAGAGGCAAATAAGCACTAGCACCTCAAATAATACTATCACTAGTATTGGAAATAGGATAAACAATAAAAAAATCTGTGTAGTAAAATGCACCCAAATGCATCCATTAGACATTTTTATGTGTTTAATATTGTTATAGAATAGTGCTGTTTATAGTAAATACTATATAGTATATAGTATATAGTTTATAGTATATAGTGTTGTTTATAGCATAGTATTGTCTAGTATTCTATAGTGTAGTGTAGTATAGTATTTCATAATATAATATAATACAGCATTGCATAGTTGTAGTTATAGTACTGTTGTAGAACTTCAGAATGCATGTGAGTGGGGAGTAATCATTCCGTTGTACTTGATCTTGAAGACTTGTGTCCGCAGTACCTGTGTCCACCACTAGAGGGTGCACATCACATTATATAAAGAGTGACACCACGTTCAGACGCCCTCATGCAGCGTGGCTCACGACACCCACTTGGCAATGCGCTTCTCCACACCCGCGTATCTCTGCACCCGCATCAGGCCGGAGCGGGTCCCCAGGAAGGCCGTCTCCACACCTTCATCGATGCTGACACACATTACATTCATTACATTACATCACATTACAATACAATACATCACAGTCATTACATTACATTATATTACAGTCATTTAGCAGACGCTTTTGTTCAAAGCCACTTACATTCAACAAAGGTAGGTAAGAGAACAACTCGCCA
>CM051022.1:2199556-2202056 GCA_027704905.1 Muraenolepis orangiensis | reverse complement strand
CACACACACACAGCTAATAGGTGGTGGTGACCTGATGGGAGTGTATTGATGTGTGTGTGTCCGCGGTCAGCAGACTAAAGACCTGACACAGGAGATGGTCAGGAACAGATAGACGTCTGGGCTCTGGATAAACTGAGACACAGTCCTTCTGGGCCATGGAAAAACACTGAATGAAACCAGACAGCTATAATACAAACAGATGGACGGAGACAGATGAGATATAACATA
Source organism: Muraenolepis orangiensis (assembly GCA_027704905.1). Lineage (NCBI taxonomy): Eukaryota > Metazoa > Chordata > Actinopteri > Gadiformes > Muraenolepididae > Muraenolepis > Muraenolepis orangiensis. The sequence continues at coordinate 2,201,828 of CM051022.1, read as the reverse complement.
GCATTCACTCCACTCACGTCACTATGAGCCGAAATGAAATAAGAAAAGGAAAACTCAACCAAGCACGGGTAAGTCTAAGGCAGGACGTACGGTTGGTTTTCCCCGCTTTTACTTTGGTAATTCAATTGAAGGTAGCTCTTGGGAAAGCATCGCCCAGAGGACCGGACCCCGCCTGCTTGGAGGGTATTTAATAGCGCAAAGGCCAGCCTTGCCCTCCACCATACATCCCACTGACCTGCTAATCTCTTTCATTTCATATGAGTGGTCTCGGACCGTAAGCCTCAACAAAAGCAACTAGCCGACTCCCAGGGATCTCTCTCTCTCTCTCTCTCTCTCTCTCCTCTCTCTCTCTCTCTCTCTCTCTCCTCTCTCTCTCTCTCTCTCTCTCTCTCTCTCTCTCTCTCTCTCTCTCTCTCTCTCTCTCTCTCTCTCTCTCCTCTCTCTCTCTCTCCTCTCTCTCTCTCTCTCTCTCTGAGCGCTGAGCTATCTGAGGCGTATTGACAGCGTGTTAACACACAAACACAGAGTGCATGATGGGAGCTGTCGCTTTGTGGTGTTCGATATATGATGGCCAGTCAGTAGAGAACTCACCCTACTAACCCTAACTCTAACACTAACCCAACCCTAACACTAACCCAACCCTAACCCTATAACCCTAACCCGAATGATAACCCTGATTCTAACCCAAACTCTAACCCTAACCACACACTCTAACCCTAACTCTATCCCTATAACACTATAACCTTAACTCTAACCCTAACTCTATCCCTATAACACTATAACCTTAACTATATCCCTATAACCCTATAACCTTAACTCTAACACTAAGCCCCAACCATCACCATCATCACCATCTTCCCTATACTCACGTTTCCGGAGGGATCTTCATCTGGGCCTGAGCCCCCGGCCACAGAAGAGAGACCAGCGCCATCGTCCACAGAAGAACCATTCGTCTCCCGCTCCTCATCCCCGCTCCTCCTCCTCCTCCTCCTCCGCACGGACTACATTTCCCAGCATGCTCCTCCTCTGCGCTTCCCCGGCCCTGGCGCCTCATGACCGTGGCAGCCGGTGGCACCGCGAGGCTGCGGAGACGGACGTGGAATCCGAGCGGAGCTGGAACGGGACGGAGAAGAGCCTGCCAGGACGCCCGGGGCCCGGGGAGAGAGGAGGAGAGAGGAGGAGAGAGGAGGAGGAGAGAAGAGGAGGGAGGAGGAGGGAGGAGGAGGGAGGAGGATGGAGGAGGAGAGAGGAGGAGAGAGGAGGAGGGAGGAGGAGGAGGAGGAGGAGGAGAGAAGAGGAGGGAGGAGGAGGGAGGAGGATGGAGGAGGAGAGAGGAGGAGGGAGGAGGAGAGAGGAGGATGGAGGAGGAGGGAATTAAAATAGAAGAGAAAGGAGGAAGGAACTAAGAACTGAGAGAGCCATGGCTCATCACTGCTCTGAGAGGACGGCAGACTTCACACTTTCTCATCTTTTAATCTTGAAAAAAATATCTTATGGACCACCGAAGAAGAAGAACTAAACTGAATACATCAAATATACTGGAGATTTCTGCGGCTGCAGGACAGAAACATTTAGAAAGTATAGGCCTACATTTCCAAAACATGAATAAAATACAAAACTATCTATGAATTTGATCTAAAACCCAATATATATAGTTGATGGTTAGAGAGGATCAGAACTGGGTGAGAGATGTGCGCACCACACACCACACACACACCACACACACACACACACACACACACCACACACACCACACACACACACACACCACACCACACACACACACACACACACACCACACGTTTTATTGCCACATCAACACCCTTAAAGTGCATGGATGTACTTACGTTTGCTGTTTGCTGTCCAGTCAATCTGTGGACTCTAAGCGGTCTAAAAAGTCTTTAGAATCACTGACCGCTGCAACTGATCAACTGTGAAATACAGTCAAACTGTTATGGATTATTAGGAGAATCCAACCACGTCCAGAATGATCTGAAAAGAGTTTGAACGACAGGTCTAATCGCACCATCAGAGTACTAAAAACATGATGTTTCTGAGGAACATAACAACAAGAAATGTTCTGGAGCAGAAAGCTCTTTACGTCAGCTCTGTTTGATCAGCGGTTGAGGACCATCGGTCGTGTTGTGTGGCCTCATGTTTCCAGCGCCTAGAAGCATCTCCCGAGGTACCGACCGGCCGAACAGGGACAAGTCAGACAGGCTGTTTCTCCTCATCGGGGGTGTCACCTAAAGGAGGCGCACACCAACACCGC
>CM051022.1:2174556-2197056 GCA_027704905.1 Muraenolepis orangiensis | reverse complement strand
TGCACAATTCTACACATATGTAGAATCATCCATATCATCCTTCACTCACTTTTATGTTCATTTTTATTGTGTATAGTATTTTTTATAATATTGTGTTTTTTTAGAAACTGCGGGAGGGAATTGGGAGAAAGCGTTCCATTGGATCCCGACTCCGTCTCTCTTGGCGCGCGCTGCAGCCGCCATGGAGCCAGCGTGACTCACCTCCACATATTTTCCATGACTCAATCTCACCCCCCGCCTCCACCCCCACCCCCACCACCTCCACCTCCACCACCACCACCTCCACCTCCACCTCCACCCCTACCACCACCTCCACCTCCACCTCCACCTCCACCCCTACCACCCCCCCCACCTCCACCTCCACCCCCACCACCTCCACCTCCACCCCCACCTCCACCACCACCCCTACCTCCACCTCCACCCCCACCACCCCCTCCCCACCACCTCCACCACCACCCCCACCTCCACCTCCACCCCCACCTCCACCTCCACCCCCACCACCCCCTCCCCACCACCTCCACCACCACCCCCACCTCCACCACCTCCACCTCCGCCCCCACCTCCACCTCCACCACCTCCACCACCACCCCATCCCACCACCACTTCCACCCCCACCACCCCCACCACCACCCCCACCACCACCACCACCACCACCTCCACCCCTACCACCACCACCACCCCCCCCACCTCCACCTCCACCTCCACCACCACCCCCACCACCACCACCTCCACCCCCACGACCACGACCCCTTGTCTAAGTTCAACGCTCACCACAGGGCAATTTAACAAAACAAATTATAATAATTACGAAATAAAGGGAATTAAGTATTGTGGTCTGGCGACGTCCGTCTGCTGAAAGACACACACGTGACGTGACGGAGGGCCGTCCCGCCGTCGGAGCCGCGGGGGCCGTCCCGACCGGGCGGTTCCTCATTAGGCAGGAACGACAGAAACACGTTGAATGAGAGTCCATCAAATTAAGAAAGAGTGCGTCATGGAATCCGGTCATCATAGAAATAATATAATTATTACAACGATGCACACAACCAGAAAATGTATTATATTAAAGGCTAGCAAACTGGTACACGCATTCCAGACCACACACACACACACACACACACACACACACACACACACACACACACCACCATCATCATCATCGGTGTGTAACAGCTGTTGTCTTCCTCCTCCCCCACTGACCCAGATCGAGCAAGCTGAGAGTGAACCCGTAGCCCGGCTTATCACACACACACACACACACACACACACACACACACACACACACACACACATTTAGGTAAAAAAATGCACACAATGTACTTAATGAGAGAAGAATGCAATTAAAACATCTTAGTATGGACACAGTATATTAAGTATTAAGTATAGCATTACTGTATGCTCAGTAATGTGTATACAGTATCTACATGCATGCATGAAATCTCCAGGAACTATTCGATTTTCTATATTTATACAGTTGTTATATATATATATATATATATATATATATATATATATATATATATACATACACTTGTTTATGTATACATTGTGTAACTTGATTTTACACATTTTCTTAATTGGACGTAAGAAACGCGTTACATGCGAATAAATTAAATGTAGATCTGCAGTAACTAATAATCTTAATTGGGGCTGCAGTATCTCAGGAAGTGAAGCGGATTGTCCGGCTGCTGGTTCGATCCCCAGCTCCTTCTGCTCCTCCTAGCCAAGTGTCCCTGAGCAAGACATATCCTAGCCACTACTCCTCGCATGGCTAGGAGGAGCCAAGGTCGCTGGTTCGATTCCCCCGGCGCCTCCTAGCCCCTAACTGCTCCCTGACTGACTGCTCCTGACACCAGGTGAAAAAGTCTGACTGCACTTCCGAAGGAAGAAGACGGAGTGAGAGACGAGAGTCGCATTAAAACCTCGTTCAGCTCTCTGCTCAGAACAGCACTGACGGCGTGACCCTATGGGCTCTCACCCTGTGACCCTATGGGCTCTCACCCTGTGACCCTATGGGCTCTCACACTGAGAACCTTTCTCTGAGATAACTGGTTTGTGTCATTCGTTTTCTTGTCATTTAAATGTATTAGTTGGGCCTGTGTCGCCCCTTGGGGGGTCTGTGTCGCCCCTTGGGGACACAAAGAAACCTACTCAAACACTATTAGACCTGGCCTGCTTGCTACACTCTATTAATGTTTAACTGAGTGAAGCAGTAAATACATCAGGGTTAAGGTTAAGACGATAGCATCTTAACCTTAACCCTGAATCACAGAAGAGACAGAACCTTACCTGAACGGCTGCAGTGGGAGGATCTCTCTGTGTATCCCTCTGAGAACGTCCACCGGCTGGAGAACCCAAACACCACAGTGACACGGGTACACAGTGAGTGAGTGAGTGAGTGAGTGAGTGAGTGTGTGTGTGAGTGAGTGAGTGAGTGTGAGTGTGTGAGCTGTGTGAGCTTGTCCTTGCGCTGGATAAACCACAGGACGACCCACTGAGAGTTTCCAGTTGATGTTGTGTGGGACTCGTCTCGTCTAAACCTCATGGAGGTTCACCATGTGAGGCTGTGAGGCGAGGGAGGAGGTGGAGCAGTGTGTGTGTGTGTGTGTGTGGTGTGTGTGTGTGTGTGGGTCCGAGACTCGAGTTGATGACACCAAAAAAGCCTCCCTGCACCAATTGCTGACCCTACCACACACACACACACACACTACTATTGATCAGGACTGGGTTTGGCCCCATCAGCCTCTTACCAACGAGCTGAAACACTTCTCCTTCTGGATGCTCTGTTAGTGTGCATTTTGTACTTCTATATCCAGGAGAGAGAAAGTGTGTGGGTCTGCGTGTGTGTGTGTGCGTGTGTGTGTGTGTGTGTGTGTGTGTGTGTGTACAGAGTGAACCGACCGGAGGGCAATAAAGCAAGACAAACATCAGATTCCATGAAGGCAGGAAAGACACCGGCGGTGTGTTCTCCCTCGCTCTGACAAGTCTGCTCAGATCAGCTTCCATCTGAGCTTTTAGATTCAACGTGTTGGTATATTGGTCCTCTGCCTCGTGACTACATGTCTAGAACACCAGCGCTGATAACAGACAGACAGACCATTAACTAAACCACCAACACAGTGACAACATAGCAACTCAAAAGAGTCGGAGACACTCTGTGCAAACTGTGCACATGATGTAGAATCTCAATTAGATTTCATTGTGGTGGTAAAACATTAGCTTAAAAAGATGTTAGATCTCGCATATACAATGAATGTAAGATGCTAGAACTGTGTGTGTGTGTGTGTGTGTGTGTGTGTGCGACGTTGCAGAACGAGGAACAGTGATTGACAGGTCAATTTTCACCTCACCCCTGGGACTGTATGGTCTCTCACACACACACAAACAGTAAGATGAGCGAGATGCTCCCTTGGGACACATGCATCATTGCTAACTACGTGGCTAATGATAGCCCGGCGCTAACCAGCTACACTCATTACCACACAGCCTGGAACATGTGGCTGTAGCTTCTGCACCCGTGGGACAATCTCCCTGTTTGCAGAGAAAGAGACGGTCTAGAAACTGGTCTAGCATGAATTAACCTGCAACAATTGGGTATATTTAGGTTAACAATTACTTTAATAATCAAGACCCATTTGTTTTTCCATATAGATTCATCACACACACACACACACACACACACACACACACACACACACACACACACACACACACACGATCTGTTTTATTGGTCACATCCATACACACACAGTGAAATGAGTTTATCTGCACTTAACCCATCCTAGTATTAGCAGCAGTGGAGGGGTCTGGTGCCTTGCTCAAGGGCACCTCGGCAGTGCAGGCAAACCATGCAGGCCAGGACACCAGACAGGAGGCTGACGTGATGCTCCCCCAAGCTTCTACTCGTTTTGAGTCACAAGGCGCGCTTTGACAGTCTTGTCAAGCGGCCACCCGTCCTACTCTCTGACGTCTGGTCCCGTCTTCTCCTATCTTGTAGCGCTGCTGCTGCTGTCAGATGAGCTCAGGGGGACCCGTGGGTTACGGGCTGGACGCTCCACTCAGCACCACAAACAGTGGTCTCATATCGGGGGGAACAGGGTGTGTGAACTCGGGCCAGAGGCTTAATGAAGGTCTTCGGAGCGTGGTTTGAGCTACGCTGGGGGACAGCAGGTTGATTAGGTGCACCGTTTGTTACAATATCGATTACAGGAGAAGGAACCGCCCACGGCCCGAGGGGAACCGTGTTATGACAGAGAGAACCACGCAGAGGGAGATTGAAAATCATTTATTACCAATTAGTTAATTTACAGACATGTTTTGTGACAGGATATTAAAAGACCAACGCGTGTGCGCTTGGGGTTTCCATGGCTTTCAAAATGTTTTGAAAAATAAAAATCTAAATTTCTTACAGTATTTTCTACATTCAATATCAAAATTATATATTTTTTAATGCAAATGAATGTGGCCTTCGTTATCCCAGAATGTACTCCTAGAAAATTAACCGCTTTAAAACTTTTTTTTACACGCTGGCGGTACGACGGCAGCACAGCTTTCAAATGAGTACAAAAATCATGGAAAATCTCTCAAGACGTTTGCTCAGTTGCAGTCCGCTACGGGAACCCAATAAGTTAGCTTATTGTACGTCCAAACAGGACATTTCAACACAACGTGACACATCCACGTATAAAGAGACACATTATGAAAAATATTGTTATATACTCGGGTATTCGAGTATTAGTTTGCAACACACGACCGACCAACTAATGTTGTCCACGGTCCTAAACCCCAGGTGGAGAACAGCGGTCTACAGCGCCGCGCGGTGGGGGCCATCGTACCCCAGGAGAAACCATGTAAGCTAGCCTAGTAGCCACCGCTTCACGTTCAACACATTGTTTCTTGACTTTTTTCTTCTTCGAATTTCCCAAAAAACGAAGAAAAAGCATTTCTTTGTGTTATTAATGTGCCGCCACTAATAGGAACTCTGTTGTTGTAGAAGGAAGATATTAGACATTACACTACGCTAGATGCTAGTCAATATTAATGGCTTTCCGCTCACTGGTTAGCGTCGTCACACGTCAACATAAAGGGAGCCTCCGGTTCCTCAGGAGAAAGAACATTCAGTCACATTTGGTTTTGGATTGAGCCAAATTAAACAAATAAATGGATACTGTGTGTGTGTGTGTGTGTGTGTGTGTGTGTGTGTGTGTGTGTGTGTGTGTGTGTGTGTGTGTGTGTGTGTGTGTGTGTGTGTGTGTGTGTTCACCAAGGGAGGTTGTTGCATAGGTGGGTAGAGCTGGCAGAACGGTGTGTGAGGAGGAGGTGGTGGTTCAGGAGGAGGTGGTAGTTCAGGGGGAGGAGGTGGTGGTTCAGGAGGAGGTGGTGGTGGTTCAGGGGAGGAGGTGGTGGTTCAGGGGGAGGTGGTGGTGGTTCAGGGGAGGTGGTGGTTCAGGGGGAGGTGGTGGTGGTTCAGGGGAGGTGGTGGTTCAGGGGGAGGTGGTGGTTCAGGAGGAGGAGGTGGTGGTTCAGGAGGAGGTGGTGGTTCAGGAGGAGGTGGTGGTTCAGGAGGAGGTGGTGGTTCAGGAGGAGGAGGTGGTTCAGGAGGAGGTGGTGGTTCAGGGGGAGGAGGTGGTTCAGGAGGAGGTGGTGGTTCAGGAGGAGGTGGTAGTTCAGGGGGAGGAGGTGGTGGTTCAGGAGGAGGAGGTGGTTCAGGGGGAGGTGGTGGTTCAGGGGGAGGAGGTGGTGGTTCAGGGGGAGGTGGTGGTTCAGGGGAGGTGGTGGTTCAGGGGGAGGAGGTGGTTCAGGGGAGGTGGTGGTTCAGGAGGAGGTGGTGGTTCAGGAGGAGGTGGTGGTTCAGGGGGAGGAGGTGGTGGTTCAGGGGGAGGTGGTGGTTCAGGGGGAGGAGGAGGTGGTTCAGGGGGAGGTGGTGGTTCAGGAGGAGGTGGTGGTTCAGGGGGAGGAGGTGGTGGTTCAGGGGGAGGTGGTGGTTCAGGGGGAGGAGGTGTTCAGGGGGAGGAGGTGTTCAGGGGGCGGAGGTGTTCAGGAGGAGGTGGTGGTTCAGGAGGAGGAGGTGGTGGTTCAGGGGGAGGAGGTGGTGGTTCAGGGGGAGGAGGTGGTGGTTCAGGGGGGGAGGTGGTGGTTCAGGGGGAGGTGTTGTTCAGGGGGAGGTGTTGTTCAGGAGGAGGTGGTGGTTCAGGGGGAGGTGTTGTTCAGGGGGAGGTGTTGTTCAGGAGGAGGTGGTGGTTCAGGGGGAGGTGTTGTTCAGGGGGAGGAGGTGTTCAGGAGGAGGAGGAGGTGGTTCAGGGGGAGGTGGTGGTTCAGGGGGAGGAGGTGGTGGTTCAGGAGGAGGTGGTGGTTCAGGGGGAGGAGGTGGTGGTTCAGGGGGAGGAGGTGGTGGTTCAGGAGGAGGTGGTGGTGGTTCAGGAGGAGGAGGTGGTTCAGGGGGAGGTGGTGGTTCAGGAGGAGGTGGTGGTGGTTCAGGAGGAGGAGGTGGTTCAGGGGGAGGAGGTGGTGGTTCAGGAGGAGGTGGTGGTGGTTCAGGGGGAGGAGGTGGTGGTTCAGGGGGAGGAGGTGGTGGTTCAGGAGGAGGAGGTGGTGGTTCAGGAGGAGGAGGTGGTGGTTCAGGGGGAGGAGGTGGTGGAGGTGGTGGTTCAGGGGGAGGAGGTGTTCAGTACTGGCTGTCCGGGTCTTGGGCATGGACCCCCACGTAGGCCTTGTAGATAGAGTCGAAGAAGGAGCTGTCCGTCTGGAGGAACACGTTCGGCCAAGGGTTTTTCATCAGTGCCACATGTCAATTATTTATGGAACTTATGTGGATTTCCTGTACTTAAATGTCTAATTCAAGACTAAACATTGTTTGCCATCGTTTGTATGATAAATACTACAGAATACGAAAAGAAGACATTTTAAAATGGTTCTAGTTCTTATTGTTGTTCCTGGTCCTAGTTCTTGGTCCTAGTTTGTAGTTGTAGTTTCTGGTCCTAGTTGTAGTTGTAGTTTCTGGTCCTAGTTCTTGGTTCTAGTTCATGGTCCTAGTTCCTGGTCTAGTTTCTAGTTGTAGTTCATGGTCTAGTTTCTAGTTGCAGTTCCTGGTCCTAGTTCTTGTTCCTGGTCTAGTTTGTGGTCCCTGGTCCTAGTTCTTGGTTCTAGTTCCTGGTCCTAGTTCCTGGTTCTAGTTCCTGGTTCTAGTTCCTGGTCCTAGTTCAAGAGGGGGAGGTCCATACCTGGATGAGGTGGAGCAGGGTGTCCCTGAGCTGGCTCCTGGACAGCAGCCTGGCGTCCTCCGAGGCCGGTGGTCGGGGGCCCTGGCCGGACACGGGGCCTCCGTCCCGGGGGAGTCCCGGCACCGCCTTGGCCTGGGAGAAAACACTGGGGGAGAGGAGTAGGGTGGGGGCCACGGTGGACGGGATACGCTGGGGAGACGCCGCCTGCACACACCCACGTTACCATTTAATTGATTTATATATACATGTACACACACACACACACACGCACACACACACACACACACACACACACACACACACACACACACACACACACACACACACACACACACACACACACACACACACACACACACACACACACACACACACACACACACACACACACACACACACACACACACACACACACACACACACACACACACACACACACACCACACACACACACACACACACACACCCTAGTCTACATTTGATTTTATCCAATTTAGACAATTATAGACAAAATAATCTAAACACGATATTACTCTAAAGTCTATAATGTCTGATAAGGATCACTGTTAACACGGTGTACCGGGAAGTGCACGGCCTCCTTATCGCCGGGGCCCGAGGCCGAGCCTGGGTCTCCAATTGGAGCGGCCCCATGGAAGCGAGGGGCCAGCCCGGGGCCGTGGCGCGGGGCCTCGGGGGAGGCCTGGCCCTGCTCCTGCTGCACCAGCTGCAGCTTCTGGAGGAGCTCGTGAGGAGCCGCCGCTGGCCCTGCTGGGTGAGGAGAACCAACAGCCGGTTACCATTAAGAGGAGGACAGCAGTCCGTCACATCCAGGAGACAAATGGCTTTCAAATTTATGGACGACGTGACGGAAAGAGTTCATGGACTGACGTTTCCATCATTGGTCTATCAAGCAGTATTCTCTCACACTAGAACATCGCCATGTGTGACACTTCCCCTTTAAGACAAGACAGTCAAGACTGAGACCCCTTTAAAATGGAAACATGAACATGTAACGTACATACTCCGATCACCAGACCGCAGCAGGTCTACATCCACGGGAGCAGAGGAGAACCAGACACTGTCCCTTTAATTACCTGAAGCCGATTGGCTGCCGGGTGCCTGGGCGTCTGGGGGGGGCGGGCTGAAGTAGACATGCTGGTTGTGCTGGGGGTGGGAACAGGCGACGGACTCCACGGCGGTGGGCTGGGCCGGCTGCTGGAGGGCGGGGATGAGGGGGGGAGGGGCGTTGGAGCAGCAGGGGGCCGCGGAGGCGGGGCCCTGGCCCTGGAAGAGTCTCTGGATGTGGTCCTGTTGAGGACTCTGCTGATACTGCTGATGGTGCTGATGATAGTGTTGCTGCTGGTGGTGGAGGTGGTGGAGGAGGTGCTGGTGGTGGAGGTGCTGTTGGAGGTGCTGCTGCTGGTGGTGGAGGAGGAGGTGCTGCTGCTGCTGGTGGTGGAGGAGGTGCTGCTGGTGCTGGAGTTGGAGGTCCAGGGTCACCCCGTTCTCACACAGCCTGTTCTCAGGAGACTCCGACACGGTCTGCAGCGATGCTCCTACCGGCGCCTGGATCAGCTTCTGGAGGGCCGAGCCGAGCCGGGCGGGGCTCTGGGGCGTGAGGGGGGCGGCGGGGCCGGCCGACGCCCCGGCCCCCGTGTACGCCGAGGAGGGAGACCCGGGGGCCCCCGACACCACCGGGTCCCTTACCGTGCCGGCCCCCGCCGGGTCGTCGTAGGACAGGGAACGGGCCACTGCCGGCCGACTCCCGGACTTCCTGCCGGAGGGCACCGGGGGGCCCGTGGCGAGGGGAGAGGGGCCCGTCCCGGCGGGGCCCCCGGGGGAGAGGGGCCCCGCGCCGGGCTGAGAGGAGGGCGACGGCTGTGTTGGGGGCTGAGAGCCGAACAGAGTGGCGAGAGACAGAGACCGCGGCTCTCTGGCATCTCCGTCCTGTGGAGGAAAGGAGAACCAGAGGTTGACTTTAGCGGGCAAAGGAATGAACTAATCATCCGTGTCTCTTGTTTGACCCTCATCCCAAAGCTGTATTTCATGTTTTTCCTCCATATTAGTAGTGTGAGACATCATTTGCCCTTGACCACTCCTCATCTGCGCTGACATCACCTGCGGTTTAAGGTCGTGGAGTGCGTTCATCAATATTTACAATATATTTAGCCCAAACTTGCCACACAAATCAACCATAAGAAAGCTCTGAAGGGCTAACTTCGGGGGGAAAGGAAAATTCAACAGGGAATTCAACCTGTCATTCAATTGAGGATCCAACGTCTGCTAAAAAGGTCATTCATTAATTCTGCCCGTCATTCCCCGGAGAATGAAGAGAGTTTTCTGAACCTTAATCTAATTCCACTCTGAATGTCTGCTGTCAAATTTTGTTCACAGTAGGGATGGAAAGACTGGAAAAAGATAATCTAATTTTATTCTCGATACATTTAGAAAGACAGTCACTCAGGATAGGGAATTGCACAGGCGTTCAAAGGAAACATCAAATATGCACAGAAATGAGTTATCATTTAAATAAAACAAGTTACTAACACTAACGACCTGGCAAATCATGAGGAAAAAAGGTTTGGGTTAAAGGAACAAACGTTATGAAACGCGACCCTCCAGCGAAGAATTCCCAAATGATACAGCATAACCCAATTATCAAAGAATGCCATACTTTGGTTACCATATTGTATGGTCCAGCACAGAGTATAGTTATTATATATAAGATGCATTTCCTCCGAAAAATACCATTAACATTTATTGTTTTTGTTGCATAATTTGCCGTGTCGCAGGCAGTACCAACACTGACCTACAGGTGCCGCCAATCTCTGTACAGAACGTCAGAACAGCGCTGGTGTGTGTGCTGTGTGCGTGCTGTGTGTGCTGTGTGCGTGCTGTGTGCGTGCTGTGTGGTGCTGTGTGCGTGCTGTGTGCTGGTACCTGAGCATTAGCTTTAACTGGTATGGGTTTGATGAGGTTCCCACATAGCATGCTACTGCCTCCGATCTCCTTGGGCTCTGAACTAGACTGTCCCCCCTGAGGCACACAGACGAGGGAAAGGGATCAAAGCAAAGAAAGGACCAAATGTCAATGCTGCAATTGTGTTAGATATACTGCCCCCTATTGGCAAGATTAAACATGTTTTCTACGTATTCTAAATAAAACAAGGAAACACATTTGAGAGAGAGAGAGAGCCGGCTATTTTCCTTTCAAATCTATTCACCATAACTCTAGTTTCCCAATGATGTGATCACAGCCTCCAGCCAATCATAGCAAATAACATGCTAGTTGCAGCATGCAGGAGTGGTTGTTGTTTGCTATGATTGGCTGGCAGCCTCATTAACACAAACCAATCTTCCCCCCTCCTCCTCTTCCTACATTGAGTCTACCCCCTCGGCCGGTTGACTCGTGGCTCTCTAGGCGCGGTTCCCCCACCTTGTCGTACTCGTTACGCGCTTTGGCCAGCATCTGGAGGATGTCCACAGGCTGGCTGTCCAGACCTCCGCCCACGTCTCCTCCTCCTCCTCCTGCTCCTGCTCCTCCCGCTGCTCCTGCTCCGGCACTGCCTCCTGGGGGCCTCGAGGCCCCCCCCTGGGACTGGGCCAGGGCCTGCTCCTGCTGGGTTAGACTACACATAGACACACACACACACATTATTTGTACTTTTTTTATATTTTGATTTTATATTTTAGTTATATACATTTTGGTCATTGCATTTTTTTTGTATTTAAAAAACAAACCATTTGTTCGTATGCCCTTTACAAACATACACAATGAATAAAATAAAGTTAGCATATATATATAAAAAAGATATATATAAAAAGTTAACAAAAAGTCAATACAGAAAAATAACAAACAAACAAAACAAAATATTAAGAAACAAACAAAACAAAACATGACTTCACATCTTAATTTTCATCATGGTCGTCACATTGGATTTCTGTGCATTTATGCACCGGCCCCCCACAGAAACGTGATTGTGTGTGAACGCTTCGGTATTACAACTCTGTGTGATTGAGATCATCGCTCGGAGAGCTCATGGAAAATGCTCTGACTCACCCAGTCACTCACTCACTCACTCTGACTCACTCACCCAGTCACCCTGACTCAGTCACCCAGTCACTCACTCACTCTGACTCACTCACCCAGTCACCCTGACTCAGTCACCCAGTCACTCTGACTCACTCACCCAGTCACTCTGACTCACTCACCCAGTCACCCTGACTCAGTCACCCAGTCACTCTGACTCACTCACCCAGTCACCCTGACTCAGTCACCCAGTCACTCACTCACTCTGACTCACTCACCCAGTCACCCTGACTCAGTCACTCAGTCACCCAGTCACTCTGACTCACTCACCCAGTCACTCTGACTCACTCACCCAGTCACTCTGACTCAGTCACTCAGTCACCCAGTCACTCTGACTCACTCACCCAGTCACCCTGACTCAGTCACTCAGTCACCCAGTCACTCTGACTCAGTCACCCAGTCACCCTGACTCAGTCACTCAGTCACCCAGTCACTCTGACTCACTCACCCAGTCACCCTGACTCAGTCACTCAGTCACCCAGTCACTCTGACTCACTCACCCAGTCACTCTGACTCAGTCACCCAGTCACTCTGACTCACTCACCCAGTCACTCTGACTCACTCACCCAGTCACTCTGACTCAGTCACCCAGTCACTCTGACTCACTCACCCAGTCACTCTGACTCACTCACCGTCACCCAGTCACCCTGACTCAGTCACCCAGTCACTCTGACTCAGTCACCCAGTCACTCTGACTCACTCACCCAGTCACCCAGTCACTCTGACTCACTCACCCAGTCACTCTGACTCACTCACTCACTCACCCAGTCAATCTGACTCACCCAGTCACTCACTCACCCAGTCACTCACTCACCGTCACCCAGTCACTTGGGTGAGTTAAGGAAATGCTGGGTACTCACGTCCTCATCCGCTGGGCGATGCGCTGGCAGTCTTGCTTATCGTAGAACCAGATCCCATGGATGACCACTGTGGACCAACGGTGGGACACACATGAATACACACGCATGGAAGACAGGCAGAAAGACAGGCAGACAAGACAGACCGATAGACAGGCAGGCAGACAGAGAAGTTTCCCACCAAGCATGGGATGAGAGGTCCCTTTAAGTTTAGGTCAAGAGTGCAGCCAGTCTGTCAGCAACCCCGACTGAGTGTAAAAATAATTGTAAACAAGAGAGTAAGGGCTGTTTTCAACACTAAGTCATGTAGCGCTAGATGTTTTTTTTACTGCAGACTCCCTGTGAATCCAGACACATCCAGGAGCAGGTAGGGGCCAGGACCCCCGACACGCCACCCATGGCTGGCTCTTCGCCCCCCCCCCAACTCCGACAGGACACCTGAGGATGTCGTAGCAGGTGTGTGGTGTGTGTGGTGTAGTGATGGCCAGTTCAGCACGTGTGCCTCTGTTCCTCCCATGCACCCCAGGTGTGCAGAATGATCCATCCACTAGACATTGAAGGTACCATTCCTCTCTGCCCGAGACATCGGCGTACCCGAGGTACAAGCTTCACATAAACAATTATTACTGTTATTAACTGGAGCTGGCTCCAAAATGAGTCATTTCCCATTGTGATCATTGAACAGTGACACGCAGTCTGGAAGACCGCCCTCTGGGACGCCAACATTCAGATCGCTGGAGCAAAACACCGCTGGACTCTCTCGATTATTAAACGCTACTTCTTCCTTCGTGTGTGTGTGTGTGGTGTGTGTGTGTGTGTGTGTGTGTGTGTGTGTGTGTGTGTGTGTGTGTGTGTGTGTGTGTGTGTGTGGTGTGTGTGTGTGTGTGTGTGTGTGTGTGTGTGTGTGTGTGTGTGTCCTTGTTGGCCTGCTATGATCATGTACTTGACACAAAGCACAAGTCAGCGCGCAAATATACAGAGTCGGACAGGTTGTTAAGAGTTTGTATTGTTGTTGCTTATGTTATGCTGAGAGACAGAAAAAGAGAGAGACAGAGAGAGGGGGGGGGGGGGGGGGGCTGGGAAGGAAGTCTCATGCATAAATACATATATAGACACACGCAGCCTGGGAAAAATCTGTCCCAAAGAAGAAATAACAGCACTGCAGAACCACCAGAGCCCAGACCACTTACTGTTCTCAGTGAGGATAAAAGTCTTACCAAAATAGAGCCGGGCCGAGCCACAACAGTGACGAGATCCACGGAGGGGAACAGCTTTAAGTTAAGTGTTAGGAACCCGGAGGAGCTCATCTATAGAAGCACACAGAACCGATAGCAGATAACCAAGGAAAGAGAGTGTGTCTGAAACTGAACTATATGCTACCAAGACAGGCCAAGTGGATGGATGAGACATCCAAAAGAGAATAGGGGTGACGTCCCGGGAAAGCAATCTTCAAGCGTTTGTTGGGACAACTTCAGTCGTCCCGGTAAGTAACACCACGCTTCGTCCAAACCGTCGGAAGATAAAACACAGCACCCTCCGAGAATCCAGATAACCGGGGGTCTGTGAAGGACTTCCTCCACGGAGCCAGCGAGATAGATCCAGACAGTGAAGAGGGGGTCTAGCCACCGTTTAACCGTGTGACACGTAGTGTGGGTGATGGACAGAGAGAGAGACAGAGAGAGAGAGAGGGAGTGGAAGAGAGACATTCTAGCCAATCTCAGCAGAGTAATGTCTCCATCAGTGGAGCAGAGATAGGGTGGAACAAGGACTGACCACCAACACACACACACACACACACACACACCACTTCTGTGTGTGTCCTCCCGTATCTCTCGCTTGTCTTCCCTGCTTTTCGGATTAATTGAACAATTAATTTACATTGAGTTGTTACGCAACTCATCTCATACCCCCCACTCTTGGGCAACTTTTTGGTTTGGTTTTGTATATCAACGTGGGAACGTGCTTTCCCAGCCATCGACGATGGCTTCAACCCAGACTTCTCCTGTGGGACTTCCAGGCTAGTCCGTGCAGACTGTGCCTACGTTCAGTTTAATTTTAGTACGGTCAAAAGAAGAGCTGCGGACGCAGTAGCTAGTCGTCGTTCAAAACCAGGATTACGTGTGCACTTTTAAACTGTACGACTAACGTCTGACGCCAGAGTCCAGAAGCTGCTTCGTGGGTCACTCGTAGGAGTCTCCTCTTCATGGCCACTCGGAGGTTTGTCCACACCATCGGTGTTTGAGATGATAAAAAGCTACATGAAGTGCTTCCCCCCCCACGGCCTCCTTCACCTCACAGAGTGAAGGCTACAGACTTTGAAAACAGCAGCGCAGCAGAGTTCGGCCGGTGGAGCTCAGCGCTACAGGAGGCGATTACAGCTAATGGTGTTATCCTGACGATGTGCAGACCGCTCGCGGGCCAACAGTAGGAACGTTAAGCGCTACGGCCCCCCCGGGTGGCAGTGTGTGCCGTCTGAGGGACCACCGGGAGATACCTGTAGTTAAGCAAAGAGAGTTTGAGATCTGGGGAGGATCGGAGAATTACATTTCTTGGAGGTGAAGTGTCAGCGATCCCCGGGATCAGCACCAGAACACAGCCATGCTGCGAAGTCTGTTTCAGAGGAAGCCCAAACATGAGCGTCTGGAAGAGGAGCCAGAGGTTCGCTATAAAGGCCTGCTGGTGTCCGAGACGGACCTGGGATACACGTATGTACGGCCTGGAGGTAAGACCGCTTTCATATGTACAATACAGAGTGAAATCTAGTAGATCTGCTGAGAGACCCCCGTGTGTCTGAGACAACTAAGTTATGTATGAAATTGGACCAAACTTGGTGGTTAGATTACTAATGGAACAAGGAACAGTTCATTCAATTTTAGCGCAGATCGAGATCTTAATCCAGATCTAGGAGACATTTTGGTCCCCTAGTGGTGTTAGTAATTTCTAAGCAACTTTTTTGTCTTAAGATCGCTTAAGAATAAGGAGGCTGATAATAACCACATAATAAAATAGTGTAGCCCAGTCGTAAACGTGGTTACAGAAGATAAAAACATTTTTTTTAAATCACTTAAAATGACTTGCATATAGAATACAAACACAAACTGAAATAATACATGTCGATATGATAACACTAGTAGATGGAGAACATAAAACCACAACGAGAGATGAACATGTAAACATGTAAGAATAAACCACACGCTAGGACACCATGGTCTCCGAAGGGCCCTCAGGCGAAGTGACCATGTGACCAGTGACCGACGAGGGGCCCCGGTGGCAGCATGGGAGAGTTTGAGGTTCACCAACGTCAGTACATTCTACATCCAGAGGCCGGGCCGCTACGTGTCCCCACCACTGTGTAAATCAGTGGTGGAGACATCTCAACCCAGAAAGCTATGTCACGGTCAGACCTTCCGCTCAAGCTTCCAAGCTGTAATTTGTTGTTTGGTTAAGGTTTACCAGAAGAGTAACAGAACGGACGCCGAGGCTGGGCCCCGCCTCTTGCTGGAAACGTTATCCTCTTCTGTAGCGTCTCCAGCCCCCTGGCGTGTATTTTTAGAGCAGCGTCACTCGGTGCCAACTGCCCATTCCGGCTGGTTCCAGCTGCATGAATCAGGGCCGCTCCATGTTTGTCTAGTGATAAGATTCCACGGCCCCGGAGCTCCAGAGGTCAGCCGTGCAAGAAGGGCGGGCGGTGGGCAGGAACAAGGGTCCAAAAGGGTCGTCTAAATCAAGACCCTCGTTAAGAGGGGGCCGGTCGTCTGGCAATCCGGAAAGGTTGCCGGTTCTATCCTCGGTACGTCGACATGTGGTGCTCCCGAGCAAGATTTATGACTCCCACAGCTCAAAATATGGGGTGGTGGTTGCCGTGGCGATGTGTGAATGGGTGAATGTGAAGCATTTTCAAAAAGGACCGGAAGGACGATAAAAAAAAAAGACCAAATGAAAACAATCACCCACAAGAGGCCCATTAACTTTCCATTACCGAGACAATTGGATGTTGTGGATATGAAACAGATATGCCTTTGATTGCAATAACCATTGTTTCAACATGGGTGGTTTCTTAATTAAAAGGTTTAAACGCAGACTGCGAGAGAGAGATCGTAATTGGATATTCAAAGTGCTTTTGTTTTCTCAAAAGTTGTCTATAACACGACTAATTAAAAATAAATCATGTTCCATCTTCACCCCTTTATCCAGCACACAGTGATGGAGCAAAAAACAGACAAATAAATGATGACAAGAAACACACCAATAATCGAACACATCCCAGAAGTAAAGTCAATCGTCACAGGCCCTAACTGAATGTAAATAGGATGCTCTGCTGCTGCTGGCATGCTAGCAAACAGCCACAACACATGATGTGTGCCCCTTAAGGTGAGCCCGGTGCAGATCAGGGGCGGGGGTCAGGGTCTCCGGCCTCAGGCGTGAGCCCACTCCCCAGACACCACTCACAATCATGTCAAGTTGTGCTCCGTCGGGTCCAAAAATTCACTTTCAGGAAGTTCTTATTTCTTTTTCTCTTTGTTACGGTCAAATCTATTCAGACGTTTGCTGGGGTTTCAATTTCCCCCGATTACGAGTCACCAAGACTGTGTTTTACATCAGTGTGGCCTGGTGCTAGTTTGATGGTCATCCACATCCGTTTCATATAGAATTGAGAATTTGATTTATGTTTATTTATAGCATAATCACGCACACCATCCAGTAACTGATAGTTCTTGCTGGTGAACACAGACGGGATGGATCTAAATACATCAACATTCCACCTGCCTCCGACCAAGAGGCTCGAGGAAGTGTGTGTGTGTGTGTGTGTGTTTACGTTATCTGTGAATGCCAATGTTTATCTAATCACTTATAGCCCCAGCTATGCAGTGCTTTGGGGGGTGGGGGGTGTGTGTGTGTGTGACTCTGGTGCTACCAGTGTCTTGAGGATGCTGTCATCATAGGCGGGTGTGTCTCTGAGACCGTGTATACACATTTTTGGTGTGTAACAAAGAGAGAGACAAAGACAAAGACGGAGAGAGAGAGAGAGAGAGAGCGAGAGAGAGAGAGAGAGAGAGCGAGAGAGCGAGAGAGCGAGAGAGAGAGAGCGACAAAGACACAGAGAGAGAGAGAGAGAGAGCCGTATAGACACTTGAAATCCTCTGGTCCTTATAAGGAGCCGTAGTCTGAGCTCCGCAGTCGACTACGGACTGTGAGGTTGATCTGTTCAGAAACTGACCAGAGGAGGCAACTGGCGACACGTGGGGTAAACCGTGGTGGGTGGTGACCCCACCTTGAATACCCAACGCAAAACATGCCTGCCATACAAACTAAAAATAGAAATTTTACTTTGTGGATCTCTCAAGACAATTGGTTTGAGAGTGTGTATGGGAGGGATTTTTGTGATTTTTGAAACCTTTAATTTGTGCACATATACTGTATGTAGTAAAAATAATGATCCGTCCCAAGATTGGTCGCGCTTGTGTGTGTCAATCAAGACCACTTCCCAACAAGGGGGCGGGTCTTAACATCGTCAATCAACGCCGATTGTGTCTCAGACTTTTCCGTATGGAAAGGCTGGCTCTGCGAGACTGGGTCAGCTCATACAGCTCCTTAACAATGACCCACGTTAGCTCAACGCTAGCACCATACAACTCTTCGAACAATGGCCCTTTTCTCCTCCCTCTCCTCCTTGAGTCGTATCGAGTTAATGACCCCGGCCCAAAGCTAAATATTTAAAGCACCGGTGCTTTTGTACGGAGATGTCTGGACCAGTGAAATGTCGTCAAGGGACAACAGGTTGCAGGTCGGTGACGGTTGTCCGGCTCCTTACGGACTCTCAGTCGGCCGTCGTTAATATGTACACTTAGCCAGCAGAGCCACAGCTTGGCTTTCAATCTACCACAATCGGCCCATTACGATCCAATTTAGGTATCTATTCATTCGATGCAGGTATGAATCCACACTCGTAGGTTTACTATGAATCATTTTCATATTAAAACAAGTTTTAGAGATAACAGAGCAGTTCACTTGAAAAAACACAGCCATTAAAAACACATCAGAAGGTGATATTGTTTGGTAACTCCACTGAGATGGAACACATCCACAGGGACAGCATCCCGTAACATCGCTTCATCTTTCCAACACATTGTTGAATCAAACGCATGAGAAGCCCTCCCCACGTACATCTCAGTCCATAGATCAACGGGTCAGTTCTGTTTCAAACGGTCCCAGTGGCCGACCACAGATTTCAATCTTGAAGCTTCATTAGGCAAATGTTTGGCACTGTGTGTGTGTGTGTGTGTGTGTGTGTGTGTGTGTGTGGTGTGTGTGTGTGTGTGTGTGTGTGTGTGTGTGTGTGTGTGTGTGTGTGTGTGTGTGTGTGTGTGTGTGTGTGTGTGTGTGCGTCTGCCTGCGTGTGTGTAACACACATATGTACGTACAGCGTGCGTTGCGGTACAGCAGGAAGGGGTCCTGGAGCTGGAAGTCCAGCTCCTTGGTGATGGGTTCGGTCAGGTTCTCCATCCTCAGGCGGTTCATGATGGTGAAACCGTGTAGCGGAGAGGCCAATCTGAAGGACACACACCACAGAACAGGTCCCAGAGTCCCGTTAGGAAGTGAATTGACACAGTTTACGAGCCGCTAATGGACCACTTCACCTCTTTCGGCAAACTAGCTAACCATTTTTTTTTTTATTATAAAAAAAAAGCAGGCTATGCCAAGGCTGGGTTTTCTTTTAATTCTGTGTAATTAGTACACATCACACACACACTCGTAGCGGTTTGTGAGCAGAAGACACCTTCCTTTCTATAACATATTGGTCATTCAATTAAAAGGTCAACGGTTGGAACATTGTTATATTGATTTCAGAAATATAACCCTATGGTGTTCTCTATACAAGAATAAAGCAGGTAATAGGTCTAGCGTTTCAGACAGCAGAGTGTACAAGATACAAGATATTTCTATTGGCAAATTGCAACAGGTACATTGGAATGCTTACTCCTCATTCCCTCCCGCAGTAAACAACTCTAAAACAATACCATACAAGTAATATATACTATACAAATAAACAAAACAAAGAACAGCAGTGTGACTTGTGATGGTTGTTTTACATTACGAAGAACATTTACTACACTTCCATCAGTCAAGAAGTGGCATCATTTTTTTATCATCATTTTAAGTGGCTAAAAGAAGTGTCTCAAAGACATAAATAACGACGAGATTAGAGATATAGAGATATAAACCAGTCCGTCATTACCTTGTATAGACGAACAGAGTCCCCTCCACATCCGTCTTCTCCTGCAGACAAAACGACAAATAATGATATTATTGATTTATTATTAATATTATTATTATTATTATTATCATACAACAGAGCAATACTCCCATTTTTATATGAAATACATATATATTATATTACATTCTTGGCTCAGTGAAGTCAACAGCTGATCCAGCAGCAGATGTTAATAATGGGATGTACTGTACCTTCGTTCCCAGGCGCCTGGGAACGGGGACGCTACACATTTGCGTTATTGGCGAGAAAAAGGCGGGACTTCCCATAGAAGAGGGATATCCATTCTGTTACATACATTGTGTTGCGTTTCGAATATTGCTGTTACATGTTTCGAATACGCCACAACGCGGATCAGATCAGATCCCCCCGCCTAAAGACACTCCAACTCTTTGCCTCACCCCCCTAAAGACTCCCCCACTAAAGACTCTCCAACTCTTTGCCTCACCCCACTAAAGACTCCCCCACTAAAGACTCTCCAACTCTTTGCCTCACCCCACTAAAGACTCCCCCACTAAAGACTCCCCACTAAAGACTCTCCAACTCTTTGCCTCACCCCACTAAAGACTCCCCACTAAAGACTCTCCAACTCTTTGCCTCACCCCACTAAAGACTCCCCAACTCTTTGCCTCTCCCCACTAAAGACTCCCCCACTAAAGACTCCCCAACCCCAATCCAATAGCTGCCCACTGCTCCTAATACTAGGAAGGGTTAAATGCAGAGAAACTCATTTCACTGTGTGTGTGTGTGGTGTGTGTGTGTGGTGTGTGTGTGTGTGTGTGTGTGTGTGTGTGTGTGTGTGTGTGTGTGTGTGACCAATAAAGAGGATTCAAAATCCTCCAGATTTAGGATTTTAAGATTTTAAAGACACACCCACTAAAGACTCACCCACCTCACTAAAGACTCACCCACCCCACTAAAGACTCACCCACCTCACTAAAGACTCACCCACTAAAGATTCACCCACCCACTAAAGACTCACCCACCCCCACTAAAGACTCGCCCACTAAAGACTCACCCACTCGTTGGTCGTGTTGTTGAACGTGTACAGGGCGACCTGGCTGGCCACGTCCACGATGTTGTTGATGTAGGGGTCCTGTCTGCGCAGGGCGGCCAGGCTGATGCCCAGGCCCTTGGCGGTGAGACAGGAGGAGGGGGAGGAGGTGAGACAGGACGATGCGCTGCCCGCTGAAGTCGCTGTCATTGTTACCTATGGGGGGGGGGGGGGTTAGCACGAGTAGCTAGCCTTCTGGAACAAGAAAAACTTCGGGGAAAACTGCGGTCTAATTCACCGGGAGAGACACGACCCGGACGGGTTTTAACGAGTCGCCTCCGTAACCAAAAGAAAAGATGGAACTGGGTTCACAAGGAGTCCAGAAGTGAACATCAGCAAGGAGTTCGTCGACCGCCGAGCGCCATGTTCTGTGGGGGAAAGTGTAAACAGTCAGACCTGACTAATCAAGCTGCGGACGGAGAGCGATCAGAAGGACTACCAATCAAACTGGATCGATACAGCGACCCATCGATCCGCAACTACAGAACACTACTTTAATCAGAATCAGTTCATCAGAAGACCTTTATTGTCATCGCACAAGCACAACAAAATGGTGTAGCAATCCGAACGGTCACTCTTTATACACACAACAACAGCAATTGATTGAAATGTGAACTATTTAAAAACTAAACTAAATAACTAAACTATTTATTTTTTACAGATTTAAATGAGCCAAATAGGATATTATATATTTACATATTTCAGTGGCTCTGTTATGCACAGTCGTGCAACCTTAGAAATGTCTAAACATTCAAATCTGCGGTGTGATGTAAACATTTAACTAAGCAATGTGGCATTGATGCAATACAGTATCGTAGTGACACAGACCAGTCAGTGTTTGACAGTGTTCTAGAGAGAGAGAGCGGGAGAGAGAGACCATTCTAATCTGAGGCGCTCACTAGTTGCAATACCTGACCGAACCACGTGGTGGCAGTACACCTAGAAACACGTGCTGCGCTCTTATCGGTTGACAGTCCATCAATAGTGGGAACCCAAGTAGGGACCACAGACATGAAAGATGCATGCATGCAGCGGATGAACGCACGCATTCATGTTCTAATAAAAGTGGCATAGAATACAACACACATGGAACTTACTGATGCTAAAAGGTTAATAAGGTCTCTCTTTCGCAAGATATATTCTGCATGTATTCCATTCTATTTTAAAGATACTGTTTTACCAACATTTACAACATTTAAAATGTTTACCAACATTTTATTTACACATAAATAAACAGAATAAATATGTGTCAAAGTGTCAAACATGTTTTAGAAAACCCCTCATGTATATTCTGCGTATATATATTTACATATCGGGACAGCCACGTTAGCTTTTCTAGATCATGATCAATAACATTATTCCAATTAGAGTCCCAGTTCCCAGCCGTCACCACCTCCTCGTTTCAAAGACCAAATATTTTCTTTCTTTATTTCTTTCTGGTTGGCTCTGGCTCGGCTGCTGGTTCTTTCCACGCAGGACTTTATTAGTCCTGTCCCTCCCTAACGTGGGAGGAGGGGGTTTGTGCACGACCGAGCACCGTGGAACGCTGAGCCCGAGTCTATTGAGACAAGAGAGAGAGAGAGAGAGAGAGAGAGAGAGAGAGAGAGAGAGAGAGAGAGAGAGAGAGAGAGAGAGGAGAGAGAGGGGGAGAGAGGGGGAGAGAGGGGGAGAGAGGAGGAGAGAGAGAGAGAGAGAGAGAGAGAGAGAGAGAGAGAGAGAGAGAGAGAGAGAGAGAGAGAGAGAGCGGGTGGGGCAGTGGAGGGGGGTTGATTTGAGGGACTGGCTGTAGTTCTCATCTTGTGTGATATTCAATATTTGTCTCCTCATTGATTTGTGAATAATGAACATGTGTCACGACAATCTAACACCTTATAGGTGACAGGTGGCCATTTCACACAAGGAGCTTCATTTACTTTCTTACAAGCTCATAAAATGTCATCCCTTGTCTGAAATATTTCTCTTAATTTACCCGTGAGCTCCTAATTACGCTTCAGTTTAGGTCTAAATAAT
>CM051022.1:2155347-2157847 GCA_027704905.1 Muraenolepis orangiensis | reverse complement strand
CACATGTCTGTGACTGTACCTCTGTCAGGCATCTGGCCACCATCAGAGTTAATCACCCAGGCTTCCTCTAACCCTCCCTGTGACACACACACACACACACACACACACACACACACACACCTCTCTCTGTTCATGCCCATAACCTTTATTGGATTGTGACAGTACGTTACGCAGTGTTGGAAAACACTCTGCTACGCACTATGGGCCCCGAGTGGAGATGTCAGCTGGGGGGGGGGGGGGGGCAGGGGGGAGAAAGGGGAGTGGGGGAGAGAGAGAGGACACAAGCACAATGAGCGCGGCAGAGATGAGGTTGATTTTAAGGTTGATTTTAAGTTAATTTTGAGGTTGATTTTTGGTAGATTTTTGGTTGAGTTTTAAGTAGATTTTTGGTTGATTTTGAGGTTGATTTTTGGTGGATTTTGAGGTTGATTTAAGGTGGATTCATATTGGGTGTGCATTACATTCACACTGTAGCTCCGCTGGCCATGCCGGTTTTGACCTGCTTTCACTGCTGTGGAGCAAGTGGGACACACTTCTGTGGAGTGTGTGTGGTTGGAGGCTGGTTGAAGCAGCCTCACCCGGCCCCAGTCAGACTGATTAGAGTCTGGTTGAAGCAGTCTCACCTGGCCCCAGTCAGACTGATTAGAGTCTGGTTGAAGCAGCCTCACCTGGCCCCAGTCAGACTGATTAGAGTCTGGTTGAAGCAGCCTCACCCGGCCCCAGTCAGACTGATTAGAGTCTGGTTGAAGCAGCCTCACCTGGCCCCAGTCAAACTGATACAAACACACACACACACACACACACACCACCTGCTTTGCTTGTTCAACAATTCTCAACCTTGCAAAAAAAACACTAAAGCCATCAACCTGTGTCTTTGGGACAGGTACACCCCAGACAGGTACACCCCAGACAGGTACACCCCAGACAGGTACACTGTACACCGCTAGACACATGGGGCTCAAACCGTCTCCTTGTTCCATTGTTTCAATTGAACCCTGTTGCCATTTTGTGTTCCAGAACAGAACTGGATTCAATCTTTCATATTATTGCTTTTATTTCGGCTTTGCTGGAGATCCCTCTCGGTATTACACCTCCGGATAAAGTTGAGGATTAACCGTTTACATTTTTAAGACCTTATAGTCTTGTACAGTACTGTGTGTGTGTGTGTGGGGGGTGGGGGGGGGGGGGTATGTCAGCGTTCAGTGAGCATGGAAATGATAAATGTAGCAGTGAGAGAGAATGACAACTGCTTTCCATTGGCCGTGGTACAGCTGCCATATTCCATACTCTTAGAGGGCTGAGGTATATTTTCCAGCGGCGCGATGAAGTCATCGTCAGAGTCTCGTGACCGTGACCTAATCTCTGACCTCCGCATGCTTATTAATCCAGATCTGGAGGATTCAATCCTCTTTATTAGTCACATACATGTACACACACACACACACACAGGGAAATGAGTTCCTCTGCATTTAACCCATCCTAGTATTAGGAGCTGCCCAGGGAGCAATGTAGGGTAGGGGTCTGGTGCCTTGCTCAAGGGCACCTTGACAGTGTACTGGCGTTTCGGGGACTTGAACCGGCGACCTTCTGGTTCCCAAGCCCCTAGTCCCCACAGACTGAGCCATCCTGCCGCCCCCATGAATGTTGATGAACGTAAAGCAGTAATAAAGCAGCTTGATGCTTAGAAAAGAGGCTCATGTCTGTGTGTCAGCGAGTCTCTCTGGAGATAAAGTACCAGAAGAAGAAGCCTCAGAGATAGTTGGTGATTTGCAGCTGACTGAAGGATCCTTCTGGAATCCGCCCGCCTGATAATCGTTTGGTACACAACAAATGTATTGGTTTAAAATCTGTAAACGCGTTGGGGTTAACCACAAACACAATGTATATATATATATATATATATATATAATTAGTATTATGTGCATACTATTGTATATTAAACAGGGCCTTCAGGTGAGGACAGTGAGGTACAGGTGGTGAGGTGAGTGCAGTGAGGTACAGGTGGTGAGGTGAGTGCAGTGAGGTACAGGTGGTGAGGTGAGGACAGTGAGGTACAGGTGGTGAGGTGAGTGCAGTGAGGTACAGGTGGTGAGGTGAGTGCAGTGAGGTACAGGTGGTGAGGTGAGTGCAGTGAGGTACAGGTGGTGAGGTGAGTGCAGTGAGGTACAGGTGGTGAGGGCGGAGGCGTGGAGGGAGAGGTTTGTGTTTTCCGGGGCAGCAGGACTGCCTTTCTGTTCCCTCGCTTGTGTTTACTGTCACTCAGACATCATCAGGACACCTGAGGTCTGTCCACCTGCCATGTTCTCCCCCCTCTGACTCCCCCTCTGACTCTCTCTCTCTCTCTCTCTCTCTCTCTCTCTCTCTCATCTCTCCTCTCTCTCTCTCTCTCTCTCTCTCTCCAATCTGTGGTCTTTATCAGAGCTGTGTGTGTAGTAATCATCTTTTTAATCCCCGGGTCGTGTTTGTTTGTGGGAGGAAGCGACCGCATTCAGACAGAACC
>CM051022.1:2147847-2150347 GCA_027704905.1 Muraenolepis orangiensis | reverse complement strand
AGGGAGGAGGGGAGGGAGGGAGGGAGGGAGGCAGGGAGGGAGGGAGGCGGGCGGGGAGGGAGGAGGGAGGGAGGCGGGGGGAGGGAGGGGAGGGAGGAGGGGAGGGAGGGAGGGGAGGAGGAGGAGGGAGGGAGGGAGGCAGGGAGGAGGGAGGGAGGGAGGCGGGGAGGGAGGGAGGGAGGCGGGGAGGGAGGGAGGGAGGAGGGGAGGGAGGGAGGCGGGGAGGAGACACGGAGGTGGATGCAAACAAACAAACTAACAAACAAACAAAGACAAATAAAACGTGAATTAAGTCCTTCTCATCTCCATCCTCCCTCCGTCTGCCGGCAGCAAGGTCACCGGGGTCATTTCCTGCCTGACGAGGTCACATCCTGCGCGCTGCGAGACGATTAGGCGAACCCTGATTCTCTCCTGCGCCGTGGCGTCTAAAAATACCGCTAAAAACCAATTAGCGGAATTAATTTCACTTATAGAAAGTTAATTATTTTGTGATGGATTGAAAGGAGGAGGAGGCAGAGGAAGCGTTGGGAGATGAAGAGGATGAAAAGAGGAGAGGAACCTGAGCAGGTCCTCAGGGGAAGAGCTAAACTTAGCGTCTTCTAACAGTTTGTCTTTCTTCCTTCTGTCTGTCTTCCTCCATCTCCCTGTCTCTTCCTCCCTCTCTCTCTCCCCCCCTCTCTCTCCTCCTCCCTCTCTCTCCCTCTCTTCTCCCCCTCCCTCTCTCTCCCCCTCTCTCCCCCTCTCTCTCCTCCTCCCTCTCTCTTCCTCCCTCTCTCTCCCCCTCTCTCTCTCTCTCTCCCCCCCTCTCTCTCCTCCTCCCTCTCTCTCCTCCCCTCTCTCTCCCCTCTCTCTCTCTCTCTCTCTCTCCCTCCCTCTCTCTCTCCTTCCCACTCTCTTCCCCTCCCTCTCTTTCTCCCTGACCCTCCCTCTCCCTCTCTCTCTCTCCTCCTGTCTCTCTCTCCCTCTCCCTCTCCCTCTCTCTCCCCCTCTCTCGCCGCCTCCTTCTCCCTCCCTCTCTCTCCCTCCCGCTCCCTCTCTCTACCTCCCACTCCCTCTCTCTCCCTCACCCTCTGTTTCTGTCCACTGACTAGATGACCCATGACCTGTTTCAGGGAACGTTGTAAAATGAATAGCTTGGAGCTAGTTTGACTTTTTGTAAATGCCATGTTGCCAGAAACCACAATCACCTGAAATCATGCATCTTTCAGCAGGACTACTATTTATATTTAAGTCAAATGGACGATCAATAAGTACAATTAATGATATGTTTGTATTGTAGATGACCAAAAAAGGTACACACACACACATTGTGTTTGTAACGGTAAATGTGCTTAGTTAATTCCCAGTCCAGGACGGTGTGGCTGACCATCGCTGTAGTTCGTGTAACCAGTGGTGTAATAATGCCTGAAGCTCAACAGCTCATCTCTTTATCCTTTCTTTCCCATGTTGATCCACAAGATGATTCCCCCAAAAAAGGTTCCTGGACATCACGGCAGGACAGTCTTGTGTATTTCCTCAATGCCCGCCCCATCTAAAGAACTAAGGTCACTTGGTGAAAGATGATACCCATAGTCTCACGTTCACCGGTGGTAAAAGTTGTTTTTCTTCTGGATAAATGAGAGCAGGCGTAAAATAAAAATAAAAGGGGAGTGGTCCCACAAATGAGCCCTGAGGTGCACCAGATTGGTCAAATCGCTCTTCGGTTAACGACGAACGAGAGCATGGGTTTGTATTGATGACCCGTCTCCCTCAGTGAAGCGCTTAATGAAAGGAGATTGAATGTCTCTTGTGTGTTCACGCCCACTGCTCTATATTTAGAACCACACTCGGCCGCAGAAAGCGCCAGCGGTCTGAAAGGTCGGCGTTGGAGCCGGGGTTTTGTTCACGTTAATCACGCGGCAGTGACAAAGGGCACAGTTCTATCTCAGTGTCGTTCTGCCGATGGAGAGAGTCATCTTGTCATCTTTATGTTTTCTTCTGTTAGCGAGTGGCCGCAGTCGTTATTGATCCGCGGGAGGGGGAGGGGATTGAGGGGTGGAAAAGCGGGAGGTGATCAGTCACACTAAGACCATGTGCTTTCGTGTTTCTCTGCGTCATTACATGATCACGGTGACGGTAGTGAGGTCGGCGCGAGGGACGAGTAAGCATTGCCCTCTGCCCCCTACTCTCTCCCCACGGACTACGGACTACGTTACCCATAATGCCCCCCCAGGTGTTGAACATCAACACAGGATAGAATATGAATGACAAGGAGGGGGGGAAGCAATTAAGAGAAAGTGAGAAAAGAGTGAAGGGAAAAACAGAGCGTGATAGAGAGGGAAGCGTCCAAGGAAGATACCAGCTGTTTGTTTAGTTTCAGGACAGCCTCACTGACGGCCAGGTATTCGCTTAACAGCCACAGCGCTGTCCTCCTCCTCCTCCTCCTCCTCCTCCTCCTCCTCCTCTCCTCCTCTTCCTCCTCCTCCTCCTCCTCCTCCTCTTCCTCCTCCTCCTCCTCCTC
>CM051022.1:2127847-2140347 GCA_027704905.1 Muraenolepis orangiensis | reverse complement strand
GGGAGCACAAAGCCAAATAGAAACCAAGGTCATGTCTGATGAGTCATTAGAAATAGTAGAAGTATTAGTTGTGTTTTTGGGATTCTCATAGCAGGCGAGTTTGTCCGCAAGCGTTTTTTAAACGTGGCTTTGGTGAACAGAAACTACAAATGTAGTTCCCGTTACTGTTTCCACAAACTACCGCAACAAAGGGAGGCTGTACAAATCAGACCATGCAGTTGTCTAAACGTAACGCTACGTAAACATTCTACTGCTAAACATGCTACTGCTAAACATGCGACTCTGTGCTACTGCTAAACATGTGACTGCCAAACATGCTACTTTATGCTACTGCTAAACATGCTACTGCTCAAATATGCTACTATATGCTACTGCTAAACATGCTACTATATGCTACGACTACACATGGTATTATATAATACTGCTAAACACCCCTACTATATGCTACTCCTTAACATGTTACTATATGCTACGACTATATATTCTACTATATGCTACTGCTAAACATGCAACTATATGCTACGACTGAATATTCTATTATATGCTTCTGCTAAACTTGACTCGAGTTACGCAAACGTTTCTTCTCGAAGGTTGTTTCCAGTTAATGTTGAAATCAACCCTTTTAGTATTGGAAAGCTTAACGCTGAATCCTCGGTAGCCCCAATGATCCAATCATTAAGGACATTTAGTCAACTCTTTGTACATTTCTGTCCCCCTTATACTATAACTATACTAATAAACTATAACAAGGTTTTCCCATCCAAGCGACCTTGAGCACAGGTGATCGCGGCTCTTTGACCAATCAGTCGTCAGGCGACTCCGGCTGCTGATTGGGCTTGTGGGGAATATCACCGGTGAAGACGCTGGGACTTTTCACACAAAGCAGACACTCAGCTGTGCTCTCATCCGCACCAAAGGAGACAGACGGGCCACCTTTCACACTTCCGTTTATTATAACCATCGCGGCAGGTGGATTAAATACTATCTTTTAGCTCTGAATGTCATTATTTTCTTGGCGTTGTGTCTGTATCTGTTGTATCTGTAGGCCCGTAGAGCACTCTCGGCCCTCCCTCGTCCTCGGTTGGAGACCAGATATGAAGCTTCTATTCTCAAGTCAGCTACGGTTTAAACAGGCGGACATGTCGGTGGATGCCAGTATGAAGACATAGTGGGGATGGTGAACCTGAGTGTGAACCTGACAGCTCATGTGTTTTGATAAATTATTTGACAGGAAGATGTTTGTTTTTCTCTGAGTCTGAGTACACAGGGCTGACCTGCGATTGGCTGGCGGCTCCTTCGTGGTGGTTGGACGTTGGCCTTCTGGAAATTGTACTACTACTGAATGAATGTGTGTGTGTGTGTGTGTGTGTGTGTTCTGGGTCACACACATACATACACACTCATTTACTCACTCACTTACTCACTTACTCTCCCACACATCCGTGGGCCGGGACAGAACGCATGTGTGTTGTTGGTGTGGATGAGGATAGGTTAGCGTAGCATAGCGTTGAGTGGCTCCTCTCAGGATTGAGAGTGGGGTTGGAAGTGTCCTCTGAAGCTATAGAGACTAGGAAGGCATTTCAGAGGAGTTAAAGTAGAAAAGACAAACGCTGTTTCCTTTAGTGAGTGTGTTGACGACATCACTGAGCTGTTAAAGGGAAGCAAGCCGCAAAATGACTCGTTTCTGCTCCGGTTGGGTCTCACGACGTGTCTAGAACATTTCTGTGTTATTGTCGACTAAAATGTGGACACTTTCCCAGAGCGAGGTTCTTCTATTGGCTGCTTGAGCGAGTGTGACATGGGTTTAGCCACACCCCCACCCGGCCTCACACCTGCATCAAACCAAATATGGGCTTTTGTTTTCCGACTTTTTTTCTGACACTTTGGGTTAGAAGTTCTGCTGAAGAAGCCTCTTGCCCCTCATTGAGTGCTGGGTTTTCCGAGGACAGATCAGGAAAAGAGGAAAAGAGAGAACACACATTTTTGAACATATGCTCGGTTTTCTAAAGAGCTTCGTTAATTGGGCCGATGTTTTCAGCGCCAAACGCTACGGACAGGACTCGGGCCTCGGGAGCTCTTGTCTTCCACTTCTTTTTGAGTCTTTTTGGTTTAAACCTTTTGGCTCCGGAGACAAAGAAGTGGGAGATAAAGCGGTCGCCATCACTCGAGAATCAAGTTTTTTTTCGTAGACTGAATTTGGCTCCTCTGTGTGTAGTGGCGGTTCCTTTTGGTGTGTTGTGCACACCGGTATGCATGTTCCTGCGGTCAGAACCAGAATCAGAACCAGATCGCAGAGATAGACCGGAGCCTTCCGACGGTTCCCGACCGGCAGCTCGGGCCAAGGAAAGTTGTTTTTAATCGTACGTTTTAAGTTATCTGAAGTTGCATCTGGGCCGATGTTTCCGCTGGAGTCCAAGACGAGAAAAACGTTTTGTTTTCTGTCTGCTGAGCAAAACTTTCCACAACTTGTGGAGGACACGCTCCACACGTATCGGACAGACACATGTGTTTATGCAGAAATGGAGGAACAACTAAATTGGCAGTTCACAAGCAAAGTGATGTGATATTTTACCACTGATGTGGTACTTTATGTATCTTATTCCTCTATTTCACTTCCTCTTCCAATCTGGTGTGCACATACAGATTTGATTAATGGCCACGGCTCACGTCATATTGTAAATACTATGTGTGACTGCTAAACATGCTACTATATACTACTGCTAAACATACTACTGCTATACATGCTACTATATACTACTGCTATACATGCTACTATATGCTACTGCTATACATGCTACTATATACTACTGCTATACATGCTACTATATACTACTGCTAAACATACTACTGCTATACATGCTACTATATACTACTGCTATACATGCTACTATATGCTACTGCTATACATGCTACTATATGCTACTGCTATACATGCTACTATATACTACTGCTATACATGCTACTATATACTACTGCTAAACATACTACTGCTATACATGCTACTATATGCTACTGCTATACATGCTACTATATACTACTGCTAAACATACTACTGCTATACATGCTACTATATGCTACTGCTATACATGCTACTATATACTACTGCTAAACATACTACTGCTATACATGCTACTATATGCTACTGCTAAACATCCCACTATATACTACTGCTAAACATACTACTGCTATACATGCTACTATATGCTACTGCTAAACATCCCACTATATACTACTGATAAACATATATCTGCTAAACATGCTACTATATGCTACTGCTAAAGATGCTACTATATACTACTGATAAACATCTATCTGCTAAACATGCTACTATATGCTACTGCTAAAGATGCTACTATATACTACTGATAAACATACTACTGCTATACATGCTACTATATGCTACTGCTAAACATGCTACTATATACTACTGATAAACATCTATCTGCTAAACATGCTACTATATGCTATATGCTATTTTTATTATTATTATAATGTAAATAGTGTAAATCTTCCTCTGGGTTTAAAAACGTCTCATGGTAAATAAGCTGCCAGTGGCTTTGTTCTCTGCCATATGAGATGCGCGAATCCAGATTGATTTGTGTTGATTTAAATATAAATAATATCATTCTCGAGCGTGGAAACAGAAGGAGGCGAGGTCTCCCGCCGCTCCGGTCCGTGTTCTCCTTCGGTTACAGAACGGCTCGAGAAACTGAGGAATTAAATGGCCAAGCGGTGTCTTGGTCGGCGTCCAGGTGGGACGGAGCCAAGGTCCCCTCATCCCTCGGTGTGGAGGGTTCCGTACCCGGGACGCGTAGCCGCCGCGCGACACAGGCTAACGGTCGCTCTGTGACCCGGGCCTTATGCTTTCTTTCTCTAGAGATTCAGATTCAGATTCCGATTTGGTTCAGATTTGGTTCAGATTTGGTTCCGAATTTTTTTGTGTGCCTCATGTAGGCTGAGTTAAAATGTACAATGTACAGTCAAATGTTATAGCTCGCTCCGTAGATGTGCAAAAGTTAAAGAATTGTGCAGGAATTACAAAAATTACACATTTACAAAAATACAAAAGGAATACAACACAATATTAACATTCCCGTGTAGAGATGGCGTGTCGTTGCTGTTCCTGGCAAGTGGAAGTGGAATGAGATTAGTGGACTCTTGTGGGAGAGGAGAAGACATGCAAATTGTTGTTTAGTTAATCGTGATTTAATTGGTATTTATGTAACCTCACTAAGATTAATGAATTAATAATGATTGTTAATGTGTGATTAAAACTTACATCATACACACAACATGGCTGCTAGTCATACAGCATTCATGTATGTATGACTGGATGTATGATTTATGACCGACAGAGAAATGTGTTTATGCATAAATGGAGGAACAACTAAATTGGCAGCAAAGTGAAGTGATATTTTTACCACTGATGTGGTATTTTATATATCTTATTCCTCTTCCAATCTGAAGTAATAAATAAATGTATAGCACATCGCCTGGCTCTCCGGGTCCCGTCATAAGACAAGGTTAGACGTCTCCTGGTCCCCGTCATAAGACAAGGTGAGACGTCTCCTGGTCCCCGTCATAAGACAAGGTGAGACGTCTCCTGGTCCCCGTCATAAGACAAGGTGAGACGTCTCCTGGTCCCCGTCATAAGACAAGGTGAGACGTCTCCTGGTCCCCGTCATAAGACAAGGTGAGACGTCTCCGGGTCCCCGTCATAAGACAAGGTGAGACGTCTCCTGGTCCCCGTCATAAGACAAGGTGAGACGTCTCCGGGTCCCCGTCATAAGACAAGGTGAGACGTCTCCTGGTCCCCGTCATAAGACAAGGTGAGACGTCTCCGGGTCCCCGTCATAAGACAAGGTGAGACGTCTCCTGGTCCCCGTCATAAGACAAGGTGAGACGTCTCCGGGTCCCCGTCATAAGACAAGGTGAGACGTCTCCCACTCGGGGATATTATTCTGACCACATCACTGGAAGCACTTTGTGTTGGGACGCACACTAAATGTTATATACCATAGGCTGACATGGTGCCTCCTCTCCCTGGGGGAAGAGTGGCTGTGGAGCGGGAGGAAGGATGAGGGGGAGGAAGAAGAAGGGATGGGGGAGAGCAGAGGGGAGGAGAGAGAGAGACAGAGAGAGCGAGAGAGAGAGAGAGAGATGAAAGGAGAGGAGGAGAGGGAAGAGAGTAGAGCGAGAGTAGAGAGGAATGGAGGGCGAGGGAGGAGAGGAGAGCGTGTGAGTGAGGTGAGCCATTCAGGAGGAGTCGGTAGACTTGTTGTGTGTATTGATTAATCCGGTGGTGGTGGTGGTGGTGGTGGTGGTGGTGGTGGGGGGAGAGGAGAGGCAGAGGCGTCTTGTAGCTCTCACCCGGGCAGTTGTCCGCTGGCAAACCAACAGCAATGAGCAATAGGCATGCCTGAGAAAGCAGATGTGGAAGGAGGGAGGGAGGAAACGAAGAACACAGTAAGACATGTTTTTGCAAGGCTGCAGGGGGAGTGATGAATGGCACAGCGAGATGGGGGGGGGGGAGGGAGAGAAACAAGGAGGTGGGAGGGATACGAGGAGGGGGGGAGAGAGACGCAGAGAGACAGGTAGCTAGACGCTCGGTTTCTGGGTTACCCTCGCCTCACAACCCTCCACTGCAGATGAATATTAATAAGGAGTTATTAATATCTGCTGCCTGCGTGTGTGTGTGTGTGTGTGTGTGTGTGTGTGTGTGTGTGTGTGTGTGTGTGTGTGTGTGTGTGTGTGTGTGTGTGTGTGTGTGTGTGTGTGTGTGTGTGTGTGTGTGTGTGTGTGTGTGTGTGTGTGTGTGTGTGTGTGTGTAGTGCCGTGTGTGTGTGTGTGTGTGTGTGTGTGTGTGTGTTTGTTTGTTTAAGGTCGGCATGAAGGTGCAGTGAACAAGCCCCTCCTCCACCTCCTCTTCCTCCTCCTCCTCATCTTCCTCTTCCTCCTCCTTCAAGCTTATAACTCTCTTCCTCTGGTTCTTCTTGTTGGGTCTCTCTCTCTCTCTCTCTCTCTCTCTCTCTCTCTCTCTCTCTCTCTCTCTCTCTCTCTCTCTCTCTCTCTTTATCTGGTCTGTCACTCTTCAAGGTGGGCTGCCCAGATAAAGGCACCGGTTACCAAACGAGGATGAAAAATAAAATAACGATCAAATGAATAAGTTATAAAAGCTTCCCTTCTCTCCATCACCACCAGCTTCACGATACATTTCAAAACACGTCTCATCTCGGGCCGAAATATCTACTAATATATACATTATTGAGTTATCCTGCAGAATTTTGTTTAACGCTGGAAAAGCGTTAAACTTTGAAATTTGAAATCTGAAAATCCCCTGAAGCCCACTCAAACCTTTATTCACAACTCTGATTAACACAAGTTTTATATATATATATATATATATATATATAATATCATTTGAACATTGAATCAAGCCAACTTGCCACTTGTATATATAAATGACCTCTCGCAGTCGACCATCAGACTGCGAGAGGTCCACACTTTGGGAAACGCAGGTCTAGAAGTCCCTTCAGAGGTGTCGAGTGTGTTCGATGGAATATTCCTCTCATCATCTGAGTGAATGCTTTCCTCCTTCTTCCTTCTTTCCTTCCTGCCTTCCAGGTTGGACAATATTTGATTGCTATTCTTTATAGTTTCTGCCACTGACGATGTCACGGTCCGTATATCATCAGAAGTGTAATGTCTGAAGTTGGAGTTGAAACATAATAAGTTATTACAACTAACATCTGCTCGGTCTCGGTGTTCTTGCATCTTTGGCTCCAGATGTTTGTGCTCCAGATGTCCAGCTTAGTGGAGAACATGGACACGGACTTTGTTTTCATACGCAACCCGAAATGATTTGACTTTAAAACTGATTTATCCCGGGTTGTTTCAGGGCTGACGCGGCTGATCATCGGCTCCCAGTTTATGAAGAGTTCCCCTGAATACATCAGCGTGAGCGAGGGGTCACATCCATTACAATAAGTGATGGAGGCTTTCATCGCCGCCATAAACCCTTTCCACACTTTCTATTGCCGCCTGAGGGTCGGCGTTTCCAGAGACACCCGCAAAGGCTTTCTTTCTTTGCTCTTGTTTTTGTTCCAATATTGATATGATATTTGAAAGGTAAACGTGCGTGTGTTGCGGCCGTGCTCGCGCGCCTGGCGTGCGTTTGCGGTCCTGGCGATGTGGCGGCTGTGATGAAGCGCCTGTTCGCCAGAGGACGGTGAGCGATGCTCGGCACCTGGATGCATTATTCATACCGTTCCCTCAGCGTGTCGGAGTCATGTCTACCACACACCCGCAACACGCATCAACACACACGGGCACACACGCATACACACACACACACACACACACACACACACACACACACCCGCAACACGCATCAACACACACGGGCACACACGCACACACACACACAACACGCAGCACACATGACTGCACACACACACGCTTGAACACACACGGGCACACACGCACACGCACGCCACACACACACACACACACACACACACACACACACACACACACTTGAACATACACGGGCACACACGCACACACATGTCACACAGTGCACATGAATACAAACAGGCACACACATGCACGCCACACACACACACACACGCATGAACACACACGCACAAACACACACGTGACACGCAGCGCACATGAATACACACACATGCACACACACTCGCCATACCCAGCGCACATGAACACACACGCACACACACCTACACGTGGATGTATATAAACACACACACGTACACACACACCCGGACATGCGTGCACGTGCATGACTCACAACACATCAAAACTAAATGGAACTACCACAGATATGCACTGAATGCACTGGCGTGTGTTAGAATGACGGCCGGACAGACGGACAGACAGACTGACGGATGTTGTGCTTACGTCTGTCCATTAGTGCACCTCTTAAGGCACTCCTAGCCCTCATCAAGGTTTCCTCCTTGATGATGAAGGGGAGGTTCATCCTTGGGGTCAGGGGCCATCGTACTAGGGGGCCCCTGTGAAGCCCTTGGAGACTGAACTGTGATTAAGGGCCACACAAATATAATTGACTCGATGAGGGAGCGTGTCTATAAATATCTCCGTTACGACCGCAGGGCAAGGAGGGACACGGCTCCGGGTCACGGCTGCTAAATGTAAATATGTTAATTTGCAACGAGAGTTGAGAGGCAGTAGGGGAGGAGCCATCTATATAGGCCCCGCCCACATCTTCTCACTGGTCACCTCAATCCGTCACACACACACACACACACACAGACACAGACACAGACACACACACACACACACACAAACTAGCAAGACTCCCCCCCCCCTCCCCTCTTAACACAATCTCTTTGATTATTGGTTTGGATTATTGATCGTTGTTATCTCGTTCACTTTCTCGTTCAGCTTCTTTAGGAACGACAACAGGGGGATCTGTCGGGGACAATTAGGGACGAGAGAGAGAGAGGGAGAGAGAGGGAGAGAGAGAGGCCAGGGAGGCGAGGAGGAGGTGGAGGAGGAGGAGGAGGAGGAGGAGGAGGAGGAGGAGGAGGAGGAGGAGAGGGGGGAGGAGGAGGAGGAGAGGGGGGAGATACAGGAGAGGAGGGGATGATAACCAGATGGATGGAGGAAGAAGCTGTCCTCTGTGTGGGGGCCAGAGAACAGGGTGACAGCTGTATAGATTAACCAGGGGGGGGCGGAGTCGCACAGGCATGAGGGCCGTGTGTGTATGTGCAGAGTGTGTGTGTGAGAGGTAGGGGTGTGTGTGTGTATGTGTGTGTGTGTGAGAGGTAGGGGGTGTGTGTGTGTGTGTGTGTGTGTGTGTGTGTGTGTGTGTGTGTGTGTGTGTGTGTGTGTGTGTGTGTGTGTGTGTGTGTGTGTGTGTGTGTGTGTGTGTGTGTGTGTGTGTGTGTGTGTGTGTGTGTGTGTGTGTGGTGGTGTGTAGGGCGTCTTTAGAAGACAACAGAGAGGTAGTGCTTTTGTATTATACAGCAGAGAGGATGGGAGGAGAGAGAGAGAGAGAGAGAGAGAGAGAGAGAGAGAGAGAGAAGAGAGAGAGAGAGAGAGAGAGAGAGAGAGAGAGAGAGAGAGAGAGAGAGAGAGACCACACAGAGAGAGAGAGAGAGAGAGAGAGAGAGAGAGAGAGAGAGAGAGAGAGAGAGAGAGAGAGAGAGAGAGAGAGAGAGAGAGAGAGAGAGAGAGAGAGAGAGAGAGTCAGTGGGTGACACAGGGGGAGGAGCAGCATCTACTGGTGTATGGGGGGGTCGCATGTGCAACTGCTGTGGATTTTGCGGATGTGGCGAAACAGAGAGGTGATTAGAGGAAGGGGGCGGAGCCAGAACAGGAGGTGGGGGACAGACAGGTGGGGGTGCTGAGAAAGATGGATGATGGGAGAGAAGGGGAGAGGAAGGAGAAAGAGGAGAATAGGGTTGGTAATGACTCCAGAGGGGGAGGGGAGAGTAGTGAGAGAGAGAGTAAGAGAGAGGGAATGAGAGAGAGAGAGAGAGAGAGAGAGAGAGAGAGAGAGAGAGAGAGAGGGAATGAGAGAGAGAGAGAGAGAGAGAGAGGTTGCAGAAAGGTGGACATGTTGCAACCTTTTAATATGATTTGATCACATGGTATGAATACATAACCATATATAAAAGTATCATATATTCATCACATTATACTATACATAAGCCTGCTTCCATCCTCTGAGGTTCCGCCCCCTTTGTGTTTAAGTCTGATTAGTCTGTCAGTATATGTTCACCAGGCCAATCAGCATCTTGTAGGCGGGACTTATGACAATGGTCTCCATGTGACCTTAGTGACCCAGGGACGACAACACAGAGACTCCTGCAGCCGTGAAAGATTCTGATTTTGATTCCGCTGTTGAAGCTGTTCTGAAAAAACTCCCCCCCCAAAATCCCGTCTCCAAAATGATCCGTTTATCGTTCTCTGCGTAGGGATTGGCCGAGGCGAGAGCGTCCAGTCGCTAAGATCTCCGCGGTTGACCTTCGACCCCTGGACGCTTTAAACGGCTCAGACTTTCCATTTAAACGGTGGAGTGAAATGTGAATCATCAAATGTATGATATTACGTCTGGCTGCTGGAGTCCGGCTCGTTGAACATGACTCGGCTGCTCTCCTCTCAGCGCTACCATGGCAACACCTGATACTGACTTCCTGCTGCGTCTGATGCTCGGTGACCATCGCGTCGACCGAGTGATCAATCAACCAATCCCTACACACGCCATACACGTGACCAATGGACGGTTTCCCCCTGAGAGAGGGTGGAGGTTATGGATTATAGATTAGGTGATATGTTACAATCGGGGGCGTCTCCACTGTCTCAATCATTAGGATTAAGATAATGACCAAACTGATCTTTATCAGTTAATTTTGCCGCACGGCTAATCCTGCTCCAATCACCTTAAGAGTCGTCTAGGACGTTAAGGACATGTTAAGTGTTGAGGTGTGTCTCTCTCTCTCTCTCTCTCTCTCTCTCTGTCACTCTCTCTCTCTCCCCCTTCTCTCTCTCCTCTCCTGTTGAGGTGTGTGTCTCTCTCTCTCTGTCACTCTCTCTCTCTCCCCCTTCTCTCTCTCCTCTCCTGTTGAGGTGTGTGTCTCTCTCTCTCTGTCACTCTCTCTCTCTCCCCCTTCTCTCTCTCCTCTCCTGTTGAGGTGTGTGTCTCTCTCTCTCTGTCACTCTCCTCTCTCCCCTTGTCTCTCTCCTCTCCTGTGAGTGTGTGTCTCTCTCTCTCTGTCACTCTCTCTCTCTCCCCCTTGTCTCTCTCCTCTCCTGTTGAGGTGTGTGTCTCTCTCGCTCTCTGTCACTCTCTCTCTCCCCCCTTCTCTCTCTCCTCTTTATCTCCCCCCCTCTCTCTACCCATCACCCCTCTCTTTCTCTCTCTCCCCCTTTCTCTCTTGGTCACTATTTCCACGGCCTGCTGCGTCTTCCCCAGCAGTAATAGAATTATAGTCATTCATGTCAGAGTTTATGATACATCACTGTACCACACACACACACACACACACACACACACACACACACCACACACACACACACACACACACACACACACACACACACACACACACACACACACACACACACACACACACACACACACACACACACACACACACAAATCCACATCCGCAGAGATGCAAACACATATACATGAATACAAAGACACACAAACACACACACATGCATACATACATACACACACATACACACACATACACATACACAGTCAGTGACTATGGGACATGTCCTGCCAGAAAAGCATGCAGACTAATCACAGAGCAATGAGGTGTGTGTGTGTGTGTGTGTGTGTGCGTGTGCGTGTACGTGTGTGTGTGTGTTGTCTTGAAACAGTAAAAGCCTTAGTAATTCAGTGCAGATTGATTCCACTTCCGTCTCAGTTCCTTCACTTTAGTTTCTACTCGTCTCTCTTGACTTATATCATATAATAATTAACAACACAAACTACCAGGTGGTTCTCGTTCTCCTGGCAAAATACTGAGGTCACGACCTTTCCTCAAGAATCAAGAACACAGCTCGCACCAACGGTGGAGTGTTGAACCTCCGTCAGGTACTAGGTGGTGGTGATGAGTGTTGAACCTCCGTCAGGTACTAGGTGGTGGTGATGAGTGTTGAACCTCCGTCAGGTACTAGGTGGTGGTGATGAGTGTTGAACCTCCGTCAGGTACTAGGTGGTGGTGATGAGTGTTGAACCTCCGTCAGGTACTAGGTGGTGGTGATGAGTGTTGAACCTCCGTCAGGTACTAGGTGGTGGTGATGAGTGTTGAACCTCCGTCAGGTACTAGGTGGTGGTGATGAGTGTTGAACGTCCGTCAGGTACTAGGTGGTGGTGATGAGTGTTGAACCTCCGTCAGGTACTAGGTGGTGGTGATGAGTGTTGAACCGCCGTCAGGTACTAGGTGGTGGTGATGAGTGAGACGCTGTGCGTAGCTAAGGATGTTTTTAAAATGTCCGGGAGAACACTTGAAGATGCATTGAACCCAAGTTTTATGAGAAACACGCGCGTTTCTGTGTGTGAGTGTGTGTGTGTGTGTGTGTCTGTGTGTCTATGTGTCTATGTGTCCGTGTGTGTGTGTGTGTGTGTATGTTTCTGTGTGTGTGTCCGTGTGTGTGTGTGTGTCTCTCTCTCTCTCTCTCTCCTCTCTCACCTCTCTCTCACTCTCTTCTCTCTCTCTCTCTCTCTCTCGGAGGAGTGTAATCTCACTCAGATTACAGCAGCTCTCCATGGTGTCTTAGTCCTGATGCTGTACTGACATGACTGTTGGATTAGTGCTTTCCTTATACTAATGATTTATTTCTCTCTCTCTCTCCCCCTCTCTCTCCCCCTCTCTCTCTACCTCCCTCTCTCTCTCTCCTCCTCTCTCTCTCTCTCCCCATCTCTCTCCCCCTCTCTCTCTCTACCTCTCTCTCCCCCTCTCTCTCTCTCTCTACCTCTCTCTCCCCCTCTCTCTCTC
>CM051022.1:2112847-2117847 GCA_027704905.1 Muraenolepis orangiensis | reverse complement strand
TCTCTCTCTCTCTCTCCTGGTGGTATAGGACATAAGATGTTCACCGCTGGAAAATAATAACAAACTGTGTGTATGTGTCTCTGTCTCCGTCTCTCTCTGTCTCCGTCTCTGTCTCTGTTCTGCTCTTCAGAGACCCCCTGTCTGTCTTCCATTTCCGTGCGTCTAATCAATCACTCTCTCCATCTCTCATCCTCCCATGTCTCCTTTCATCCTTTGTTCTGCTTCTCACTAGTGAAGACCAATCTGGGGAAAGGGTGAGGGAGAGAGAGGGAGAGGGAGAGAGAGAGAGGAGAATGTGCATCAATTGTGTGAAGGGAATTTTAATGCATTTGTCTTGCCCTCTATACAAAACACACATGTACAGCAGACCTACACACACACACACACACACACACACACAAACACACACCCCACAGCTGTGGTAAATTAACTTTATAACTGTCTGACAGACAGGAAGCAATGTGCAGGGTGATCTATGGGTTAAATGCAGGTTCTAGCTGTCTCAAACATGTGTGTGTGTGTGTGTGTGTTATTTGTTGTCCTTGTGACTATTTTATTTACATGACATGCACATTGCATTCTAATGTATTTAAGAATATGATAAGATACGATTGAATTGTATTGTAGCCCAGGTCTGCCTGCTGTACTAGTTATTTAGGTTCAGATCCCTTTTTATTTGTTTGCGGTTGTAATATTTCAGCTGCAGTCTGCGTCTCCGGTTCAATAGAAGTTTAACAAAGCAAGCCTATTATTCTGTAAAGTCAAACATTGACGATGCGTCAATGTGGTCTGGTTCTTTAATCCGAACTCATCACCGTTAACATTCTGCTCTCACGTTGGAGAAGGTTGGCTCGGAGTTCTGGTAAACGATCAGATGAAACAACGGCTTGAGATGATCCGCAAATCTCCCTTCATGTAAAACACAAAGATTAATAACAGAGCAATGTTAGCGTTCTGCAGAATCGCACACAACGCAGAAACACGCGCTGCTACCGCCTCGACCCGCTCTTCCATCTCGACTCATATGATAGTAATAGGCTGATTGCCTAATAGGCAGAACATGTTTCCTCATTTCATGATTTTCCTTTCATCGTCTGAAGAAAATCCTTGATTTAGACTATTGTGAAGACTGCGTTTGTTTCAGCCTTTGAAACATCGGAGAAGTCTTGCGGTTTTTCTTCTGTTTACAAACGGCGGTTCGAGTCGCGGTCCGTCCAGTTACAGGAATATGTGGATTAGGGTGAGAAAATACCTTAACCGTGCATCACTCCTGTGTGTGTGTGTGTGTGTGTGGTAAGGAGGTTAGGTCTGCTTGCCTCATTTCAATCAAGTGATACACTTCCTTTCGGCTCTGTAGCTGTGAACACACACGCACCACACGCACACACATCGAATGTACATTTCTCTGTGGATTCAGCAGGTTTGGAAAATCTACATGGATGTAGTCAAGAAGGAAGAGAAGGAAATATCACTACAGTTTTCTTCAGACAATAATTAAAGCGGAACTCTATGATCTGTACTACTATGTTGCGATAGGAGAGAGTTCTGCGTCCTACACGTGGAAACATCAGGTCTGCAACATCAGGTCCGCTTTAGACTGTCGGCCTGATTGTCCCAAGACGTACTCGTAACGTACGATTTACCCCGCGGTCTGTCGTCAAACCATTCAGGAATGTAATGTAATACATTCTTATGGGTTACATTGCGTCCCTCGTGAGGTCTCTGGAAATTTCCTCAGTGCTACTTGAATAATGATAATATTAATAATAATAATAATAATAATGCATTTATTTTGAAAAGCGTTTTACAAGAAACTCATGGACACTGTACATTATTTAAATCATTTGGCACATGGATACAAAAAATAATTGAAGAGGAAACAACAGGTTTGAAACATAACTCCCAACCCTCTTTACGGTTGTGAACAGGTGTGTTTTGAGTGCAGTCGGTTACACAACGGGGCCGTGCTAGTAGGTTAGCTTGGAGCTCGTGTGGAAGGAACCCATCGATTGGCGCCTGGGCGTCGTTATGGGCTCGGGTCCCGGTTACGCAACACCAGAGACAGTCTATTTCTGTCTTCCATCCCATCATGTGCATTTCTGTTTCCTTGACGACAGGCCCATTTATAGCAGCGGCGGCGGTGGCAGCAGAGGGAGCGGTTGTCATGGTTATGGTAACCGTAGTGATGCTCCCTCGCCTCTCCTTGGTTACGAGGAGACGAGGAGCAT
Organism: Muraenolepis orangiensis; assembly: GCA_027704905.1. Classification (NCBI taxonomy): domain Eukaryota; kingdom Metazoa; phylum Chordata; class Actinopteri; order Gadiformes; family Muraenolepididae; genus Muraenolepis; species Muraenolepis orangiensis. The sequence continues at coordinate 2,115,619 of CM051022.1, read as the reverse complement.
GGGAACCAATACCTGAGCTGTCTGTTTCTCTCTGGAGGATAATACACGTTGCACTCGCATCACAGAGAGACAGTGGCTGGGTCCGATATCACTCCCTCCCTACATAGTGCACTTTATAGTGAGTTCACCATTTTATAGCGCTGTCCGATGTATAGTGAGAATTCCTAAACTCGATATAGTGCACTCAACGTGCACAATGCATCCTGAAAAGTAGTGTACAACCGATGGTTGTCACCCTCTGATGGTCTCACTCTTTCATGGTCTCACCCTCTCACCATCTTAACCTCCCATCCTCTCACCCTCTCATCCTCTCACCCTCTCACTTTCTTAACCTCCCATCCTCTCATCCTCTCACCCTCTCATCCTCTCACCCTCTCATCCTCTCATCCTCTAACCCTCCCATCTTCTCACCCTCCCATCCTCTCATCATCTCATCCTCTCACCCTCTCATCCTCTCACCCTCCCACTGTCTCCCCCTCTCACTGGCCTCTAATCCTCTCACCCTCTTATCCTCTCACCCTCTAATCCTCTCACCCTCTTATCCTCTCACCCTCTAATCCTCTCACCCTTTCATCCTCTCACCCTCCCACTGTCTCCCCCTCTCACTGGCCTCTAATCCTCTCACCCTCTTATCCTCTCACCCTCTAATCCTCTCACCCTCTCATCCTCTCATCCTCTCACCCTCTCATCCTCTCACCCTCTCATTCTCTTCTCTTCTATTCAGTCAGTGAGGTCAGAATGTGTCTAGAATGATGTCATTACTTAACAATTTTCTAATCAATACACCTGATTAGGTTCTGGTTGATGATGAAGGGCCGTGTAGGAACACACACACACACACCAAAGCCCCAGGCAATATTGACCCGTAATTGGATTGTAAGATCTGACAAATGTGTTAAGTGTGTGGCGTGTGTGTGTGTGGTGTGTGTGTGTGTGTGTGTGTGTGTGTGTGTGTTGTGCGTGCACGTGTGCATGTGTGTGTGTGTGTTTCTCATGTATCTCAATGCATACATTACAGCTGCTTCCCTTCCTCACCAGTGGGTGTATGTGTGTGTGCTTGACATGCTCCGTGTGTGTGGCTCTGGACGTCTGTCCTGTTTGAATGTGAATATGAGATTTCAATATATTTGTGTATGTGTGTGTGTGTGTGTGTGTGTGTGTGTGTGTTCTGGTAGCACCAGTAGTAGCTGACAGGCGATCAGCAGCAGATGTATTAGCCTGCTAGCTCCGTGGCCGCCGTGCAAAGCGGTGTGAAAAACAAGCGCCCCTTCAGTCACTGAATCATCTTTTAGAGGGTAATGGAGCCCATCGCAACACAAGCACACACACACACACACACACACACACACACACACACACACACCACACACACACACACACACACACACACACACACACACACACACACACACACACACACACACATCTTCAGTGTTTCTCTCCTCTTCTGTATTTCTCGACTCTTTCCAAACTGTGTGTGTGTGTGTGTGTGTGTGAGTGTGTGTGTGTGTGTGTGCGTGTGTGCGTGCGCGTGTGTGAGTGTGTGTGTGTCGTGGGTATGTCCAACTTTAAGATAAACCCAAGTCAGGCATTTTCATATATCATATCATATATATATCATATATCTTAGGACTGTAGTGTGAGAATGTCAACTATGGCGTACATCCCATAATACTACAGCTAGGCCTGTTCCTGGCAACGGACCCTCTTCACGCCAAGCCCCTCCCCCCTCCCCCTCCCCCTCCTGCTCCCTCACGCCGGACCACCCTGCCTCTGACATCTTGTCTATGTTTATGGGTCGGGGTGTATTGGTGTGTGTGTGTGGTGTGTGTGTGTGTGTGGGTGTGTGTGTGTGTGTGTGTGTGTGTGTGTGGGTGTGTGTGTGTGTGTGTGTGTGTGTGTGTGTGTGTGTGTGTGTGTGTGTGTGTGTGTGTGTGTGTGTGTGTGTGGTGTGTGTGTGTGTGTGTGTGTACATGCACCTTTGCGTGGTGATTGGCAGGGTGTTACGGTGGAGTCAGCCTCACGCCAGCCGGGCGTCTGTAAACACAGGGATTTAAAAGGTCTCCCCCCCCCCCCCCCCCCCCCCCCCCCCTCCACCCCCAATGAAGCCAGAGGATGACAGACAAGGGGAAGAGAGATGGACATATTGATAGGTGGAGGGAGAGAGAGAGAGAGAGAGAGAGAGAGAGAGAGAGAGAGAGAGAGAGAGAGAGAGAGAGAGAGAGAGAGAGAGAGAGAGAGAGAGAGAGAGAGAGAGAGAGAGAGAGAGAGAGAGAGAGAGAGGAGAGAGAGAGAGAGAGAGAGAGAGAGAGACACACTCTGGTCTCTGGTCCATCTCTGGGTCCTGGTCTCTGGTCTCTGGTCTCTGGTCTCCGGGTCCTGGTCTCTGGTCTCTGGTCTCTGGGTCCTGGCCTCTGGGTCCTGGTCTCTGGGTCCTGGTCTCTGGGTCCTGGTCTCTGGGTCCTGGTCTCTGGGTCCTGGTCTCTGGGTCCTGGTCTCTGGTCTCTGGTCTCTGGGTCCTGGTCTCTGGGTCCTGGTCTCTGGTCTCTGGTCTCTGGTCTCTGGTCTCCGGGTCCTGGTCTCCGGGTCCTGGTCTCCGGGTCCTGGTCTCTGGTGTCTGGTGTCTGGTCTCTGGGTCCTGGTCTCTGGTCCTGGTCTCTGGTCTCTGGTCTCCGGTCCTGGTCTCTGGTCTCTGGTCTCTGGGTCCTGGTCTCTGGGTCCTGCTCTCCGGGTCCTGGTCTCTGGTCTCTGGTCTCTGGTCTCTGGGTCCTG
>CM051022.1:2097847-2110347 GCA_027704905.1 Muraenolepis orangiensis | reverse complement strand
TCTGAAGCCTGTCTGTGACTGTGTGCTGAATAATGGATCCGGAGCATGACAGCATCCAGCAGCCTGGGGGAGGGGGGGGGGTGAGGGGGGGTGAGGGGGGTGAGGGGTGAGGGGGGGGGGGGGGTGAGGGGGGGGGGGGGGAGAGACAGGTGAGGTGGAAGACTCTATTTCAAAGGGAAAGTGGCGTGTGGGGGGCAGAGTCGCCGTTGTCATGGGGACGGCAAAATAAAACGTGTTTTATTTCCAACAAGGACAGAGTGATATAGGTGAAAAGACAGTGAGTGTTTAGAGGAGTGACCTGGGGTGAGTAGTAACAGTGTGAAGGAGTGACCTGGGGTGAGTAGTAACAGTGTTTAGAGGAGTGACCTGGGGTGAGTAGTAACAGTGTTTAGAGGAGTTACCTGGGGTGAGTAGTAACAGTGTGAAGGAGTGACCTGGGGTGAGTAGTAACAGTGTTTAGAGGAGTGACCTGGGGTGAGTAGTAACAGTGTTTAGAGGAGTGACCTGGGGTGAGTAGTAACAGTGTGAAGGAGGAGTGACCTGGGGTGAGTAGTAACAGTGAGAAGGAGTGACCTGGGGTGAGTAGTAACAGTGTGAAGGAGTGACCTGGGGTGAGTAGTAACAGTGTTTAGAGGAGTGACCTGGGGTGAGTAGTAACAGTGTTTAGAGGAGTGACCTGGGGTGAGTAGTAACAGTGGAAGGAGTGACCTGGGGTGAGTAGTAACAGTGAGAAGGAGTGACCTGAGGTGAGTAGTAACAGTGTGAAGGAGTGATCTGGGGTGAGTAGTAACAGTGTTTAAGAGGAGTGACCTGGGGTGAGAAGTGAGTTTGAAGGAGTGAATCACTGGGACGTAACAGGAGGAGGACAGAAGGGTAGAGGAGTGAGGACAGGACGGATGAAAGGATGCTGAGAGGACCGGTGAGGAGAGGAGAGAGAGAGAGGGAGGAGAGAGGAGAGGGAGGGAGAGAGGAGAGGGGGAGAGAGAGGGGAGGGAGAGAGGAGAGGGGGTGAGAGAGAGGGAGAGAGGAGAGGGGGGTGAGAGAGAGGGAGAGAGGAGAGGGGGGAGAGAGAGAGAGGGAGGGAGAGAGGAGAGGGAGGGAGAGAGGAGAGGGGGTGAGAGAGAGGGAGAGAGGAGAGGGGGGAGAGAGGAGAGGGGGGTGAGAGAGAGGGAGAGAGGAGAGGGGGGAGAGAGGGAGGGAGAGAGAGAGCTGTGAACAGCATGCAGAATGAGTTAGATTATTCAACAGACGTGTCCCCTGAACTCTATCACTCACCAGTGTCCAACAGCAGCAAGTCACAGACCAGAATACTATCAGCCTGGGGGGGGGGGGGGTGGGGGGGGCATAGGGGTACCCGGCGTCCTGTTGTTCACTGGACACACTATTGTGTGAGAGTGTAAGCCTGTCATCAGAAAACTCCCCTGGTTCCTCGGTGAGAGGGAGAGAGATGAGGCCTGATGGGAAATGTAGTTTCTAAACGGAGCACAGCGTGTGTTGAGGAGGCTGTGATTATGGAGTAGCCTCAAACATATCATAATCAAGGACATTCGTCTGTGCTGTGTCTCTAGATGTGTGTGTGTGTGTGTGTGTGGTGTGTGTGTGTGTGTGTGTGGGTGTGTGTGTGTGTGTGTGTGTGTGGTGTGTGTGTGTTGTGTGTGTGTGTGTGTGTGTGTGTGTGTGTGTGTGTGTGTGTGTGTGTGTGTGTGTGTGTTTGTGGCATGCAATGAATCTCTTTTATCGCTGACTGCAGCACACACTTGTTGAGTAGCACTTAAGCTGTCAAAAACCCACATGGACTCACACACACAAACACACACACAGACACACACACACCACACACACACACACAACACACACAGACAGACTGTAACACACACACTCACACAAAACATAAACCCACCCATGCAGACACACACACACACACACAGGGACATTTGGAGGTTGCTGTGGCCCTTACCTCATTCCTAACACTGTCAGTCTGTGGGATGGCACACACACACACACACACACACACACACACACACACACACACACACACACACACACACACACACACACACACACACACACACACACACACACACACACACACACACACACACACACACACACACACACACACACTTGAGATAAAGCGAGAAGGTTGAGGAGACATGAAGACATGAAGTGACCTTAGGTTTTCCTCCTTAGTTACTAAATCAGATTCTGAGTATTAAGTCAAAGAGGACATTTATTAAGGGACTTAACGGCGGGTTTTAACGGCACAATCAGGGTTGCTCTCAATGTGAAGACGCTCGCCACGTTTCAAAATAAAAGTACCCTTACAGGACATGACCATCACACCAAAGTAAAAGTCCTCTGATGAACAGAGAGCGCGAGCAGCTTGACGTTGGGCTGGTCTGACACATGGAGTCCACGTGTGGACGGCTCCCTCTCACACTCACCTTTGAAGCTCAGTTCAAAAAGAGTTTGCAAACAGCACATGCTGTGTCCTCAGCCACACACACACACACACACACACACACACACACACGGATACACACACAGACAGACACACACACACAGATACACAGACACACACACACACATACACACGGATACACACACACAGACACACACACACACAGACACACATCCATACACACACACACACACACACACACACACACACACACACACACACACACGGATACACACACAGACAGACACACACGGATACACAAACACAGACGCACACAGACACACACACACGGATACACAAACATAGACACACACACAGACACACACACACACACACACACATCCATACACACACACACACACACGGATACACACACACACACAAACACACACACACATGGACACACAGACACATATATGGACACACATGCACAGACACAGACACACACACACACATGGACACACGGCCACACATGGACACACAAATGGACCCACATGCACACACACACACACACACACACAAAACACACACACACACATCTGTGTTTGGATGCCATTCACACTGTGCTTATGCTCCGACCACACACATACAAACTGTGTGTGTGTGTGTGTGTGTGTGTGTGTGGTGTGTGTGTGTGTGTGTGTGTGTGTGTGTGTGTGTGTGTGTGTGTGTGTGTGTGTGTGTGTGTGTGTGGTGTGTGTGTGTGTGTGTGTGTGTGTGTGTGTGTGTGTGTGTGTGTGTGTGTGCGAGAGAGTGAGCTGTAGATGGCTCCACATGTTAGCAGAACCACTAATCCATCCTTTGATGTGGGACAGAGAGAGAGAGAGGGAGGGAGGGAGGGAGGGAGGGAGGGAGGGGTGAGGGTGAGAGACAAAGGGGGAGAGAAAGAGAGCGAGAGAGAGAGAGAGAGAGTTTGACTTCGTGTTGCTTTCTGACATCGAGACAAGGGGCCGCTAAGGAGCCTTTATGGACGCCTTCTGTCTGAGTCTCCGTGTCGTTTGGAATAAACATAAAAGCTGACATGAACCTTTGAGTCTGCTCTTTAGTGACGGAGTACAGACCTTTATCATGGTCACACACACACACACACACACACACACACACACCACACACACACACACACACACACACACACACACACACACACACACACACCACACACACACACACACACACACACACACACACACACACACACATACAGTGCATCACCTAGAGAAAACATTTTTGATAGCAGTTTATCTGTTACAGCAGAAGGTACAAATACATGCTATTATTATTAGTAATAATAATAATGATAATAATAATAATAATAATAATAATAATGATATGGTTCCCCAACTTCCCCTTTGCTTGTCCTTTAGTTGAAGTTACCAAGCGAGGGATCTCTCTCTGGCTCCTCCCTCTGGCTCCTCCCTCTGGCTCCTCTCTCTAGCTCCTCCCTCTCGTGTCCTCATGTCTCTTTCTCGTCGGGGGACGACATACAAATGTGTTTTTTCCCCTCTGTGGTTTGGAGGTACACTTCGTTCCTGGGTCTAAATCATCCCTCTCTCTTTTTTGGGTGATAATAAAGGAGGACGTAGTTTCTTATTATCAAACAGATGGGTAGTAGGCGAGGTCTCCCCGTCCACCTCCTGCTCCGGCCCCTCTCCTCAGGACCCAAATCAGGAATCAGAACTATACATTATGATCATTGTTATTCAGGACACAAGTCTGTGTACATGCTCTGAAAAGCACATGGATGCCAACTGATACACACACACACACACAACACACACACGCAACACGCACACGCGCACACACGCACACCCTTTCCCCTGCCTTGATTTGATTGGTTGCTGAGTCAGCATCTGCAACTTAACGACAGATGAAGACACGGGCGCGTTGACGGCGTGTAATTCTGCATCCTGATTGGTGCAGGGCGATGATGTAATCCGTCCAAGGTGCCGCCTGATTGGAGGTTGGCGTTCTCCTAAGCACTCCTAATCTGTGACCTCAGAGTCTGAGTGTAATCAATTCACCCGTCCACCGATCACATGGCTTTCATTCATTCATTCATTATTTCATTCATTGATTTCCTCCACTACGAACCACGCAGGGCGATTTCTTTCATCAGTCATTTGTTGCGTACAAAGTTTGCCCACTTCCATTATGGCATAATATGCATCATCAACTGCCACTGAATACATAACCTTTACATTCCTTTATCTCACACACACTCAGTCTCTCTCTCTCTCTCTCTCGCTCTCTCGCTCTCTGCTCTTCGCTCTCTCTCTCGCTCTCTCTCTCTCTCTCTCTCTCTCTCTCTCTCTCTCTCTCTCTCTCTCTCTCTCTCTCTCTCTCTCTCTCTCTCTCTCTCTCTCACACACTTAGTCTCTCTCTCTCTCTCTCTCTCTCTCTCTCTCTCTCTCTCCTCTCTCTCTCTCTCTCTCTCTCTCTCTCTCTCTCTCTCACACTCAGTCTCTCTCTCTCTCACACACACACTTAGTCTCTCTCTCTCTCTCTCTCTCTCTCTCTCTCTTCTCTCTCTCTCTCTCTCTAGTCCCGTTTTCTCTCCCTCACACACACACCACACACACACACACACACACACACACACACACACACACACATAGTCTCTCTCTCTCTCTCACACACTCTGCCTCGCTATCTCTGTCTCTTTGTCTCCGTCTCTCATGCATTCTCTCTCTCTCTCCTCTCTCTCTCTCACTCTCACTCACTCACTCACACTCACTCACTCACTCACTCACTCACTCACTCACTCACTCACTCACTCACTCACTCACTCACTCTGTCCCTGCCTCTCTCGCTCCCTGTTGCTACCTGGCAACAGGCTGGTTACCGTGGTGATCTAGTTGCTCAAGCCCCATATTGCCAGCGATGGGGGTGGGGGTGGGTAGGGTTGTGAAAAGTTATAAAAACACAACCGCGTGCACACACACACACACACACACACACACACACACACACACACACACACACCCACACACACACACACACACCACACACACACCCACACACACTCTCTTTGTCCAGCATATGTGAAGCAGCTCTTGAGGACGACAGAGTGATGAGGGAGTGATGAGGGAGTGATGAGAGAGTGATGAGAGAGTGATGAGAGAGTGATGAGAGAGTGATGAGAGAGTGATGAGAGAGTGATGAGAGAGTGATGATCTGCTCTCAACTCTCTTTTCTTTATCGTTTGTATTTTTTCATACCAGAAGTTTATTTTAGTCTAATAAATCAGCAAGAACCAGAGTGACCTCATCCATCACACACACACACACACACACACATCCCACAACCGTACCCCAATAGCTGGTTCTGGTTCACTTGAGTGAATGAAGGAAAGAAGGAGAGGGAGTCTGGATGGAGAGAGAGAGAGAGAGAGAGAGAGATAGAGAGGAGAGAGGGAGAGAGGGGAGAGGAGAGATTGAGAGTGTGTCATGGATGTTGAACCAACCTCTCTTCTCAAATTCATTCAGAATCAAGGAGGTGTCAAGGAGTAAGTGTGTTGGATAGCAAGCGTGCTCAGAGTGAACAGCACACACACACACACACACACACACACACACACACACACACACACACACACACACACACACACACACACACACACACACACACACACACACACACACACTGAGAACACGCTTTCCACGCAGAACCACAGCTGACTGTCACGCAAGTTACAACATTTTAACAATGTCAACGCTGGGAATTGAAACTACTTTTGACTTGGTCGATAAAAGCGTAGGAAGTTCTCAGAGGTTCTTGGAGGTTCTACGAGGTTCCAGAGAGGGACCACTCGTCCTCTCGGCTATTTATGTTGCGCCGACGGACCATGATGTGACGTGGACCGCCGGTGCCTTCCCTCTCGCCGTCGCCATGGCGACAGCATCCAAATAGTCTCCCGGTCCTAAATAGTCCCTCACACGTTCTGCCGGGCGCTCAGAGTGTAGCGCCGTGACGTGTGAGGCGTGTGAGAGAGTGAAGCATGTGAGAGAGTGAAGCGTGTGAGAGGGTGAGGCGTGTGAGAGGGTGAGGCGTGTGAGAGAGTGAAGCGTGTGAGAGAGTGAGGCGTGTGAGAGAGTGAAGCGTGTGAGAGGGTGAGGCGTGTGAGAGAGTGAAGCGTGTGAGAGAGTGAAGCGTGTGAGAGAGTGAAGCGTGTGAGAGAGTGAAGCGTGTGAGAGAGTGAGGTGGTGAGAGAGTGAAGCGTGTGAGAGGGTGAGCGTGTGAGAGAGTGAGGCGTGTGAGAGAGTGAAGCATGTGAGAGGGTGAGCGTGTGAGAGAGTGAAGCGTGTGAGAGAGTGAAGCGGTGAGAGAGTGAAGCGTGTGAGAGAGTGAAGCGTGTGAGAGAGTGAAGCGGTGAGAGGGTGAGCGTGTGAGAGGGTGAATTGTGTGAGAGAGTGAAGCATGTGAGAGAGTGAAGCGTGTGAGAGGGTGAGGCGTGTGAGAGAGTGAAGCATGTGAGAGGGTGAGGCGTGTGAGAGGGTGAGGCGTGTGAGAGAGTGAAGCGGTGAGAGAGTGAAGCGTGTGAGAGAGTGAAGCGGTGAGAGAGTGAAGCGTGTGAGAGAGTGAAGCGGTGAGAGAGTGAAGCGTGTGAGAGGGTGAACGGCCCATTGAGAAATCACACATTTCACACGAGACGCGGAGAGTGAGCGAGTGTGTGTGTGTGTGTGTGTGTGTGTGTGTGTGTGTGTGTGTGTGTGTGTGTGTGTGTGTGTGTGTGTGTGTGTGTGTGTGTGTGTGTGTGTGTGTGTGTGTGTGTGTGTGTGTGTGTGTGTGTGTGTGTGTGGCTACGTTCCACGCCATGGGAAATGCAACCTCCTGGTGACCTTACATTACATTACATTACATCACACTACATTACATCACATTACATTACATTACATTACATTACATTAAGTCATTTAGCAGATGCTTTTATCCAAAGCCTCTTACAGTAGTGCATTCAACAATGGAAGGTGAGAGAACAACTCGTCACCAGAACTCAAAAGTGCATTTCATTCAAGTCTCCAAGAACTGAGCCGGTGCTTAGGTAGAAGGACAATAAGGCTAAAGTACAATAAGGCTAAAGTACAATAAGGCTAAAGTACAATAAGGCTAAAGTACAATAAGGTAGAAGTACAATAAGGCTAAAGTACAATAAGGCTAAAGTACAATAAGGCTAAAGTACAATAAGGCTAAAGTACAATAAGGTAGAAGTACAATAAGGCTAAAGTACAATAAGCTAAAGTACAATAAGGCTAAAGTACAATAAGGCTAAAGTACAATAAGGCTAAAGTACAATAAGGCTAAAGTACAATAAGGCAAAAGTACAATAAGGTAAAGGTTCAATAAGTTAGAACAATATAGAACAATATTTACAACAATCTACTCAGACAATCTACTTAGAAAGGCGCTAGTACGCTAGTAAAACGTGATAAGAGGATGCGCTAGGAGGAAGGATCTGGGTAGTCCACATGTTTTAAGGACTTTTCACAAGTATAAAAGTCCCTGAAACATTAAAAACCCCATTGAGATCTGCGCTGTCCGGCTCTCTGTGTTGCCGTGTTTGAAGCGGCGAGTCCATCACTTGTTTCTCTCTAAATCAATTTTTGGGGGAAAAGGCAAGCAAATCAAATTTCAGACTTCAAGCGTGACGCTCTGCAGTGAACGACGGCAGGTTAAAGTACGCTTGTTATTCTGGTCATGGAGAAGAGCCATCCCAGCGTGTGAGGAAGCCATCTCTCTCTCTCTCTCTCTCTCTCTTCTCTCTCTCTCTCTCTCTCTCTCTCTCTCTCTCCTCTCTCTCTCTCTCTCTCTCTCTCTCTCTCTCTCTGTAACGCTCTATAATGGATGTAGCTTGTACCTGTACACAAACCAGCTGATGATGAATCTGGAGTCAGAAGCAGATCGATGTCGGTTGTCTGGTTCCTCGGTCGGAGATTCCCGCCGTTTAATAGAATCCGGGTTGCGCTTCTTGGCCCCAAAGAGACTCAGACATAATCGTCAGAACCATAAAACCAAGAGCTTTTATTACTTAACATAACGTGACATTACAATCATTTAGCAGACGCTTTTGTCCAGAGCGACTTACAATAAGGTCATTCAACAGGTAGTCACCATAATCATATAATATATACATACACATACACATATATAATAACATCATATACAATACACTACATTACAATAAGGTCATTCAACAGGTAGACAAGAGAACTAATAGTCACCAGAAGTCATACATGCATTTCCTTCCTAAAAAGCCATAATCATATAATATATACATGCATACATACACACATTTATCATAACATAATATATAATACATTACATTTCCTTCCTAGCAACAAACCTCCAAGAGCAGAACCAGAGCTCAGGTGAAAGTACAATACGTTTGACACAATAAGTCCATCAAACAGAGGCTACAATGACAGATAGTCCTCAGCCCTCCAGCCAACCCAAAGAGGCCCTGGTCCCTGTTCTCCACTGTCTGGGTCAAAGGTCAAAGGGCTCCATGAGGCCCTGGTCCCTGTTCTCCACTGTCTGGGTCAAAGGTCAAAGGGCTCCATGAGGCCCTGGTCCCTGTTCTCCACTGTCTGGGTCAAAGGTCAAAGGGCTCCATGAGGCCCTGGTCCCTGTTCTCCACTGTCTGGGTCAAAGGTCAAAGGGCTCCATGAGGCCCTGGTCCCTGTTCTCCACTGTCTGGGTCAAAGGTCAAAGGGCTCCATGAGGCCCTGGTCCCTGTTCTCCACTGTCTGGGTCAAAGGTCAAAGGGCTCCATGAGGCCCTGGTCCCTGTTCTCCACTGCCTGGGTCAATGGGCTCCATGAGGACCAGGAGCCCAGGCTGCCAAATAGAAGCCAGACAGACACGGGACACCGCCGGCGCCTGCTTTGAGCTGGTGCCAAATAATGACCCCTGGAGGGAAAATCTGGAGGATTTCCAATTTGTTATCGCAAATGTATTCATTGTTCTTTTAATATTTTATTTTTAATACATATCATGTTTAACATTGAGATCATCGGGGGATTGAGATATTATTACTCTGGTATTTTGTCTCTGGATCTGTGATGTGGTGACATCACACTGGTTGACCAGGCTCTCTCTCTCTCTCTCTCTCTCTCTCTCTCTCTCTCTCTCTCTCTCTCTCTCTCTCTCTCTCTCCCTCTCTCTCCCCCTCTCTCTCTCCCTCTCTCTCTCTCTCTCTCTCTCTCTCTCTCTCTCTCTCTCTCTCTCTCTCTCTCTCTCTCTCTCCCTCTCTCTCCCCCTCTCTCGTTCTCTCTCTCTCTCTCTCTCTCTCTCTCTCTCTCTCTCTCTCTCTCTCTCTCTCGTCTCTCTCCTCTCTCTCTCTCTCTCTCTCTCTCTCTCTCTCTCTCTCCCCCTCTCTCTCTCTCTCTCTCTCTCTCTCTCTCTCTCTCTCTCTCTCTCCTCTCTCTCTCTCTCTCCCCCTCTCTCTCTCTCTCTCTCTCTCTCTCTCTCTCTCTCTCTCTCTCTCTCTCCCTCTCCTCTCTCCCCCTCTTTCTCTCTCTCTCTCTCTCTCGCTCTCTCGCTCTCTCGACCTGAGAGTGGTCTTTATCCTCGATGTACTGACACCAAACACAACAACTAAATACATATGCATGTAGTGGGATGGAAGCCATTCCCCTACACACGGAGGTCTCTGAATACGGTTGTTTATTATCTTTAGCTTATTAGCTCCTGTTGATCGGCTCCACTAGTTGTCATTGGCCCTGTTTTGGTGTACTTATGGTGTAACATCTAGGGAGCCTTTATGTTAATATATATATAGTTGTATATGTATGTACATTATAGATTTTATTATTATGGCAAATGGAAATGACTTCCGGTGACTCGTAGTTCCCTTGCTCATTGAATGCAATGATTCTAATGTCATGTATTTCATTCCAATTCAAAGTTTCAGTCCATTTTAGAAATCCCTCACGCAACCACCATTGAATATTTACATATTTAGTGAGTCTGTTTGGTCTCTTCCGCTGGTCACCTGGTCTGACTCCCTTTAATGGTCTGTTTACTCACTTCTCCACTTGAATTGAAATCACCTAATAGCTCTCTGAGATGTGTGTGGGTGGGGTGCACGAGTGTGTGTGTGTGTGTGTGTGTGTGTGTGTGTGTGTGTGTGTGTGTGTGTGTGTGTGTGTGTGTGTGTGTGTGTGTGTGTGTGTGTGTGTGTGTGTGTGTGTGTGTGTGTGTGTGTGTGTGTGTGTGTGAGAGAGAGGGAGATCTATAAGGCTGACCTAAATAGAAGCTAAGGATTGGACACACTGTTTCTCTCACATGTGGAGGTGTGTGTGTGTGTGTGTGTGTGTGTGTGTGTGTGTGTGTGTGTGTGTGTGTGTGTGTGTGTGTGTGTGTGTGTGTGTGTGTGTGTGTGTGTGTGTGTGTGTGTGTGTGTGTGTGTGTGTGTGTGTGTGTGTGTGTACATCCATATATGTGCATATTTGGATGACAGCATGTTACCTTATGTTTTATGTGTATTGGTAATACGAGGATTTGTCTCCCAGGAGTAATCTCATTTTATCTTAAAAACAAACCAAACCATTTAGTAGGACATAGACTCGATTATATATGATCTTATATTATATATATTAAGCCATTGTTCAGGGCAGTGAACCAGCCCTAGGTTAGATGGAGGGTCTGTGAGTGGATGACCTCTTGAACTCACAGGCTGTGGATTGGATGTGAATGCGTCTTCTGGATTACAAGACCTCCATTTCACATCGAGTCTCTTCTGGATGTGAGGATGGATGTGAGGGTGGATGTGAGGGTGAGGGGGGATGTGAGAGTGGATGTGAGGGTGGATGTGAAGATGGATATAAGGGTGAGAGTGGATGTGGATGTGACGGTGATGTGGATGTGAGGGTGAGGGTGGATGTGAGGGTGAGGGTGGATGTGAGGGTGAGTATGGATGTGAGGGTGAGGGAGGATGTGAGGGGGGATTTGAGGGTGAGAGTGGATGTGAGGGTGAGGGTTGGAGTGGGGGGATGGGGTGAGTGATGGGGTGAGGGGGTGGATGTGAGGGGAGGTGATGTAGGTGGAGATAGGGTTGAGAGTGGAGGGAGGGTGGATATGAGGGTGAGGGGGGAGTGTGGGGTGTGAGGGTTGAGGTAGTGGATGTGAGGGTGAGGGTGGATGTGAGGGTGAGGTGGATGTGAGGGTTGTATGGATGTGAGGGTGAGGGTGGATGTGAGGGTTAGGTATGGTGTGGGGTGAGGGTGGATGTGAGGGGGATTTGGAGGGTGAGAGTGGGATGTGAGGGTGAGGGTGGATGTGAGGGGGGATTTGAGGGTGAGTGTGGATGTGAGGGTGGGGTGGATGTGAGGGTGATGATGGATGTGAGGGTGAGGGTGGATGTGGAGGTGAGGGGGGATGTGATGGTGGATGTGAGGATGGATGTGGGGGGATGTGAGCGTGAGGGTCGATGTGAGGGGGATGTGAGAGTGAGGGGGATTTGAGGGTGAGAGTGGATGTGAGGGTGAGGGTGGATGTGAGGGGGGTGTGAGGGTGGATGTGAGGATGGATGTGGGGGGATGTGAGCGTGAGGGTGGATGTGAGAGTGAGGGGGGATGTGAGGGTGAAAGTGGATGTGAGGGTGAGGGGGATGGGATGTGAGGGGGAGGGTGGATGTGAAGGTGGAGATGAGGGTGAGAGTGGAGGTGAGGGTGGATATGAGGGTGAGGGGGATGTGAGAGTGAGGGTGGATGTGAGGGTGGATTTGAAGGAGGAGGCGGGCCTCTCAAAGTATTGATGTCTAAAAACGTCATTGATTTGGAGTATTGAGCGATTGCTGGATGCATGGGTTAACTAATCAATGACCAATCAATGTACCATTTTGGTACTTTTACTGGTTGTCAAACTGATTTGAAATAAGACGATAGAGAATAAGAATCAGAGGTCCGTCTGTGTTTGTCCGTACTTCAACCATTCAAAGGACGGAAGAGGAAGAGGAAGTTAATACTGACCAAATATGGCGCTGAGCTCCTGCTCCTGGGAGGGGATAGACATTAGGACGGCTTAAATGTGCATGTGCTTAG
>CM051022.1:2090347-2095347 GCA_027704905.1 Muraenolepis orangiensis | reverse complement strand
ATTATTATTATTATTATTATTATTATTATTAATACACTTATTGCTGATTATTGTTTCCTATTTCCTGCCTTGTTTTGTCTTTATTCCACTCAGTTATTCTCACACACACCATCAAACACCGAACAGACAGAACTAATGTGCTCTGAAGGGATGTGTGTGTGTGTGTGTGTGTGTGTGTGTGTGTGTGTGTGTGTGTGTGTGTGTGTGTGTGTGTGTGTGTGTGTGTGTGTGTGTGTGTGTGTGTGTGTGTGTGTGTGTGTGTGTGTGTGTGTGTGTGTGTGTACTAGCTGGAGTGAAGATGGAGTGAGAGGGGCTACTAGCTGGAGTGAAGATGGAGTGAGAGGGGCTACTAGCTGGAGTATGTGAAGATGGAGTGGAGTGAGAGGGGCTACTAGCTGGAGTGAAGATGGAGTGAGAGGGGCTACTAGCTGGAGTGTAGAAGGAGTGAGAGGGGCTACTAGCTGGAGTGAAGATGGAGTGAGAGGGGCTACTAGCTGGAGTGAAGATGGAGTGAGAGGGCTACTAGCTGGAGTGAAGATGGAGTGAGAGGGGCTACTAGCTGGAGTGAAGATGGAGGAGTGAGAGGGGCTACTAGCTGGAGTGAAGATGAGGAGTGAGAGGGGCTACTAGCTGGAGTGAAGATGAGGAGTGAGAGGGGCTACTAGCTGGAGTGAAGATGGAGTGAGAGGGGCTACTAGCTGGAGTGTAGATGGCGTGAGAGGGGCTACTAGCTGGAGTGAAGATGGAGTGAGAGGGGCTACTAGCTGGCGTGAAGATGGAGTGAGAGGGGCTACTAGCTGGAGTGTAGATGGAGGAGTGAGAGGGGCTACTAGCTGGAGTGTAGATGGAGGAGTGAGAGGGTACCCAAAGTGTGTAAGGATGGAGGGAGGAAGGCCTGGGGTGTAATGAGAGGGAAGAGCACTCCATGGTGTGATAATAATGAACATACTGATGAAACCCATGACTGAGAGGCGGTGGGAGAGTTGGACGACTCAAAGCTAAAGGAGAACAAAACGCCACGTTTCTCCCCACCTCCCGGAGGGAGTCCGTTTGGAGAAACATTGTATTAGCTTAAAGCGCTAACGGTGTTGGCGAATGCTAATGAGTTATTATAGTTTTCTGAGCACCAATACTGCACCACTTCTGTTGCTTTGGTTTCATGAAATGCGTTTAATATGCTCTCTGGATTACATAACCAAATTACAGCTGGTCTACAGGGGCAAGGATCTTAGCATCGCATGCTCATTTCCAAACGTAATTCATTACGCGTGCTAACGCTTATATACAAATTGAAGTTGACCAGAAGTGCTAATGCTAAATATAAGGTGGCCTCTTAATATCATTTGCTGATATTTAATTTCAAACTACTTTGAAGAGACGTGTTAGGAGAAGCTTATAGGCCACAATTAAATTAGAAAAAAATAGTTTAGGTCAATTGAAAATCTCACATTTCAGCTTAAATTCATCTTTTCTTCTTCTATTTTAGTTGATTTAATATCTAATTCTGTCCTTCTGTCCTTCTGTCCTCGATGTCCCGACGGCCCATCATTCTGTTTCCCTTCAATGCTGTTACTTTCGTCCTTACACAATGACTAAAGGACGAAGTGTGTGTGTGCATGTGTGTGTGTGTGTGTGTGTGTGTACACACAAGTATTTATCTGCGATTTTGTCCTTTTCCTGTTGCCGTACCTCATCCCGTACTGTAGGACGTAACCTCCGGCTCAGCCAATGGGACGCTTAGTCTTAGTCTGGTGGTGGGGGTGGGGGGTGGTGGGGGTGGTGGGGGTGGTGGGGGTGGTGGTGGAGGTGGTGTGGGGGTGGGGGTGGGTGGTGGTGGTGGGGGTGTTTGTGGTGAGGGTGGCCCAGGGCTTTGGATGCTCTCCAGGGTTCCTTACCGAGGAACCCTGTTGGTTGAACACTGTCCTGGCCGACCAATCGAGTCGCAGCTCCTGTTTTGGTTTTCTGCTGTGCACTGAAACACATACAGATGGAGGGAGGGGGAGAGAGGGGGGGGGAGGAGGGAGGGGGAGAGAGGAGTGGGGGGGAGGGAGGGGGGAGAGAGGGGGGGGAGGAGGGAGGGGGAGAGAGGAGTGGGGGGGAGGGAGGGGGGGAGAGAGGGGGAGAGAGGGGGGGGAGGAGGAGGCAGAATGGAGGGATGGTTTACCAGTCGGCATGCCAACCACAGCAGGAGTCTATTACATCATTGGGTGGAAGGATAGAGAGTGGCCAACTCTGACACACACACACACACATAAACACACTTAAACACACTTAAACACACCTAAACACACTGCCTTGAGTACAAAACAAGATATCTAGTACATCTAAGTGATTCCATCATAACCTGAAGTTGCCGTGCCAACAGGGCTTTTAAGAGCATGTAACACTACTTGTAACACACACCGACACACACACACACACCGACACACACACAGGCGTAAGTCCGCTGGAGCCTGCCCAAACCCACGTCACGACCCAACAGTCACGAGAAAGGAGAGGCAGGAGGAGCGAGGCTGCAGAGAACCACAGGGGGTGTGAGGGATGGAGCTAGATCCCGAGACATTAGAACCAAGACAATACCACAAACACTAACTGTGATTTGTAAGCTCGTAAAAGAGTGTTTAAACATTCATTTCAGAACTTTATGTTCCCCCCTGTAGCCATTATGTCCACGGAACATTCCGGTGCAGTCGGCGCACCCGAAGATTCCCTGAGCTAACCGAGGCGTTTTGACTCAGAGGTCTTTGCTCTGATGTCATCTTTGTGATGTCATCCTTGTGATGTCATCCTTGCGACGTCATCGTTCTCCAGATTAGGACTCAGGGGATGGATGTCGGTGCTCTTCATTACGTCCAGCATGTCTGGAGAGCGGAAGAAAGTGATGTCTCTTCTAAATGTGGAGGACGGTGATGAGAACAACCTGGGACTGTGCAGCGGTTACTTGGATGCGTCGGTTGGGGTTCTGGACTCTCAGGCGGGCCTCAGTGTGTTCCGTCCACGTCCTGGGGTACGGGAACAGGGGGCTGGGTGTGTTCCGTCCACGTCCTGGGGTACGGGAACAGGGGGCTGGGTGTGTTCCGTCCACGTCCTGGGGTACGGGAACAGGGGCTGGGTGTGTTCCGTCCACGTCCTGGGTACGGGAACAGGTGGCTGGGTGTGTTCCGTCCACGTCCTGGGGTACGGGAACGGGGCTGGGTGTGTTCCGTCCGTCCTGGGGTACGGAACAGTGCTGGGTTCCGCCCGTCCTGGGACGACAGTGCTGGGTGTGTTCCGTCCTGGGCAGCGTGGTTCTGCGAGCGGGCGATGATTCAGTGTGGGCCGTGTCACAAGGGCTGACTGATTCTCTCACGCCATGGCGTGTTCCCGTGTTAAACATATTCAATACAGACACGCACACACGCACGCGTGCACTCTCTCTCTCTGTCTCTCTCTCTGTCTCTCTCTCTCTCTCTGTCTCTCTCTCTCTCTCTCTCTGTCTCTCTCTCTCTCTCTCTCTCTCTCTCTCTCTCTGTCTCTCTCTCTCTCTCTCTCTCTCTCTCTCTCTCTCTCTCTCTCTCTCTCTCTCTCTCTCTCTCTCTCTCTCTCTCTCTCTCTCTCTCTCTCTCTCTCTCTCTCTCACATACTCTCTCTTTAAAAACCAATGCCTAGCAGCACCCTCCTAAAGGGTCCAAAGGTCAGCCACCCCCCCCCCCCCCCCACCCCACCACACACACACACACACACACACACACACAGGAGGACTCACATGACAACGACAACATAGCAACACAGACCTCATAAAGTGCTACCAGCTCCCTCTCTGCCCTTAATGTCTTTAGTTATTGTTAGTTATTGTTAGTTATTGTTAGTTATTGTTAGTTATTGTTTACTGTTGTTCTTTTTTTAAGCGGTTTGTAGAAATAAGAATTCAACAAAATGCAAATGTTCACACAATAGTGGCAGAACAATCGTTGGGCTTACAGAGAAAGGTGGAGAAGGTGGAGATACAACACCACCTGTAGATCGGTTTGTGTTAAACGACTCCCTCTAGAGGTTGAACTCGTGCTACTGCAGGCTACTCACCTCTGATGGTCACCTGCTGATGAAGCGGTGAGGAGACACACACCTGTCCTGCAGCCCTGGGAGGAACACCACCCTGGGAGGGTGTTAGATTACCCGGTCAGCGGGATCTGGTTCTCCTTTAACTGGCTCTCGCTGTGAGAAATAATTTCAAGATTCAAGATTCAAGAATTGAATTTGCCATTTGCAACAATTTGCAAAGTGACTTGAATGAGTCCAGAAAGTCCATAAAAAGTATGATAGTGTATGATATTGTAATGTAATATGGATGACAATGTTATGATGGTGGCAGCACTCCTAGCAGTTCAGTAGGTCACTGCCTGTGGATAAAAACTAGCCTTGAACCTGGTAGTCCTTGCTGTACGGATGCTGGGGAACCGGCGACCGGAGGGTAGGGGGGAGAAGAGATGGAGCCCAGGGTGGTGTGGTCCATTGTGATGGACATTTAACCAAATGTTGTTCAATAGTTTGGTTTATTTTCCTGGGATTTGGTTGGCAGCGGCGTGTGGGGCAGAACAGAGGCTGACAGGACGCTGGCAGCTCTGTGTGTGTGTTTGGGGATAAGTGAAACAGCAGCGGCACACCGTTGGAATCTCTAATGGCAGAAGCATAAAGTTGAATAATACCAGAATATATGTCCAGAAAACAGCCCTTCATGATCCATCGGGTGTGTTGTTTATATGTTCCTAAAAGTTAGCGTGTTCATATCACGACGGCGATGAATATATGCGATGGAAGATCTATTTTTAGCACAACCACCTCCACACTCACGGACACGGAGACAAACTGTTCTGATTTCTGATCCAGAACAGACATCGAGAGTTCTGATCCAGAACAGACATCGAGAGTTCTGATCCAGAACAGACATCGAGAGTTCTGATCCAGAACAGACATCGGCCGCACTGGGAGCTTATCACTACCAGGTAAACAAGGGACGTTTA
>CM051022.1:2065347-2067847 GCA_027704905.1 Muraenolepis orangiensis | reverse complement strand
GTTTCCACCTACTGCATTCCCCCTGCTCCATTCAGTATTCCGTATAGTATTCTGTATAGTGATCCGTATAGTATTCCATAAAGTAATCAGTTAAGTATTCTGTAGTATTAGTAATCTGTATAGTATTCTGTCGTCATAGTAATCTGTATAGTACTAGTGGACGCCTGGGATTCTCCACCTTGCCTCTGCGCTCTGACCCCGGTGGGCGGTGACCTCTCAAAGCGTGTCGTCCAATCAGATCAGAGCGTTGTTTGGCGTTCAAAAACCCAAAAGCGGGATGTGGACCCCGATGGCGTTCTTCATTCCTCAAGCATAAGACGTGTTTTACGAGCTTCTGCTGGACGCTCGTCATGCTGCTGACCGCTTTGACGATGCTGATGCTGAGGATTATGCATTTAGTCCGGTTGCTGTTGTGTTTAACTTACAAAGTGGCTTTTACAAATTTTTGAATCTTATTTCATCCTGGAGCAGGACGTCGACTCAGCCCTGTGTGTGTGTGTGTGTGTGTGTGTGTGTGTGTGTGTGTGTGTGGTGTGTGTGTGTGTGTGTGTGTGTGTGTGTGTGTGGTGTGTGTGTGTGTGTGTGTGTGTGTGTGTGTGTGTGTGTGTGTGTGTGTGTGTGTGTGTGTGTGTGTCCCTCCCTCTCCCCAGGTTGTTCAGTGCCATCCTGGAGCAGGCCACCCCGATCGGAGGCAAGGCTGCCGGCTTCGACGTGAAAGCTCTCCGGGCGTTCAGGGTCCTGCGACCCCTCAGGCTGGTCTCTGGAGTACCGAGTGAGTACCACTGGGGGGGAGGAGGGGGGAGGATAGAGGGAGAAGAGAGGGAGGAGAGAGCTTTAGAGATCGATTTTAGAATAGCCTTTTACTAGACTTTTACTCTTGTTGCACTTTGAGTTTTGTTTACGCAAATTAAACGTGCGCTTATGAATTAAATTGATTATTATTATTATTATTATTAATAGAGATGGATGACTAATATATATATAGACTAATAGAGAGAGGGATGGATGAATGGAGGGACGGATGATGGTATGGATCAAGAGATAGCTAGATGGAGAGATAGATGGATAGATAAAGAATAGATAGATAGATAGATAGATAGATTGACAGATAGACAGATAGATAGATAGATAAATAGATAGATATATAGACATATAGACAGATAGATAGATGGATAGATAAAGAATAGATAGATAGATAGATAGATAGATAGATAGATAGATAGATAGATAGATAGATAGATGGATAAAGAATAGATAGATAGATGGATAAAGAATAGATAGATAGATAGACATGAAAAGGTGAATGGAGATGGCTAAAGGAGCAGTGAAGAGGCAGAGGGAGAGGGCAGCTGTAGGGATCAGGTGCTGAGAGGAATTGGGTGAAAATGGCAGCGGAGTGAAGAAAAGATTAAAGCTGATATTGGACCTCTGTGAGGTATACACTCCCTAGCTCTGTGTCTCTGTGTCTCTGTCTCTGTATCTCTCTCTGTCTGTCTCTCTAGTTCTCTCTCTCTCACACACACACACACACACACACACACACACATACGCACACACACGCTAGACTTCTGTTTCTGGTTGGCTGGTATTCATGCACCGACTGTGTGTGCATGCATGTGTGTGTGTGTATGCGTTCTATATATTGGTGTGTGATTATGTCTTTGAAGTGCTAGGAGTGATGAAGTGGTTGGTACGTCCTCCTCTGACCTGCTCAGAGTAGAGGTGGAATTACAACCACTTCTCCACAGCTCTCCTGGTCCTCTCTCTCAAACATCTTCAAATGCACTGAAGCCCCAAAGTCACACAGAGCGGCAGAGCAGCGGCGTGGGACGCTGAGCGCCCATCGGGCTCCGTCCACACTCTGGGAAGGCCTTCTGGGAGGATTGCACGATGGTGTCCTATGTTTCAAGTCCAGCTCCAACGCAGACCACGTCCTCCTCCACATCATCGTCCTACAATATAAACCCTGACAACAGCTCGACATCTCAGTCTAAATCTGGAGGATGGAATCCTCTTTATTGGTCACATACACACACAGTGAAATTAGTTCCTCTGCATTTAACCCATCCTAGTATGAGGAGCAGTGGGCAGCTATTGTATATACAGGGGAGCAGGGGAGGGGTCTGGTGCATTGCTTAAGGGCACCTCGGCAGTGCCCAGGTGTTCGGGGACTTGAACCGGGACCTTCCGGTTCCTAAGCCAATTCTGAGCTATCCTGTCTACAGACTGAGCTATCCTGCCGCCCCCAATATGACTTGATCTGCATTTTTTTTTAACCCTGTGTGTGTGTGTGTGTGTGTGTGTGTGTGTGTGTGTGTGTGTGTGTGTGTGTGTGTGTGTGTGTGTGTGTGTGTGTGTGTGTGCGTGTGCGTGTGCGTGCTACAGGTTTACAAGTGGTCCTGAACTCTATAATCAAAGCCATGGTCCCCCTGCTGCACATCGCCCTGCTGGTCCTCTTCGTCATCATCATCTACGCCATCATCGGCCTGGAGCTGTTCAT
>CM051022.1:2050347-2052847 GCA_027704905.1 Muraenolepis orangiensis | reverse complement strand
TGACAAACGTCTGGTGGGGAAAACGATATGAACTATACTTCAAGATGTCTGCTTATCGTTGTTAATATTCAGAAACATGACAGGAGTGAACGATGAACGCACCCCCTTGTGTTCTGAATATTAAAACGTGAGAGAATTGATTCGTTTTAGACGTCCTCATTTGCATAGTATTTTCATCCTTATTAAGTCTGGGAGTTGGTGGTAGTAGTCTGCCTGTGGCTCAATGCGGGAACACTTATTAATATATATCTACTGATTTATAATATATATCTACTGATTTATAATATATCGTAAAGTGAACACAAAAAGTCTTCTAGTCCGGTAGAGTCAATTATTAGATTTGTTTCCTGCATTTCCTCGGTTGTGTCTGAATGTCCCAGATATATTCCTAATATATATGACATATATTCCTCATATATATGAGATGTATTTCTAATATTTATGAGATATGAGGTATATTCATAATATACATAAGATAGTCATAATATGAATTATGAGGTTTATTCCTAATATATGAGATATATTAATAATATTGATGAGATATGAGGTATATTCATAATATTTTATGAGATATGAGCTATATATGAGATATGAGATATATTAATAACTGTAGGACAGTGGAGGGTTTTTGAGCGTGCACTGTTTATGTTTCTCATAGAACTTTGAAGGACACGTACTACACACACTCTACACACTACACGTACTACACACTCTACACACTACACGTACTACACACACTACACACTACACGTACTACACACTCTACACACTACACGTACTACACACACTCTACACACTACACATACTACACACTCTACACACTACACGTACTACACACTCTCTACACGTACTACACACTCTCTACACACTACACGTACTACACACACTCTACACACTACACGTACTACACACACTCTACACACTACACATACTACACACTCTACACACTACACGTACTACACACACTCTACACACTACACATACTACACACTCTACACACTACACGTACTACACACTCTCTACACGTACTACACACTCTCTACACACTACACGTACTACACACACTCTACACACTACATGTACTACACACACTACACGCTACACGTACTACACACACTCTACACACTTCACGTACTACACACTCTACACACTACACGTACTACACACACTCTACACACTACACGTACTACACACACTCTACACACTACACGTACTACACACACTCTACACACTACACGTACTACACACACTCCAGTCAACCACAGCGGCGTACAGCGCGGTCACGACCAGTCATTGAGCGCCTGCTACAACCGGTCCTCTTGATGAATCATTCAGTTCCCCTGGGGTGGGTGGGGGTGGGGTGGGGTGGGGTGGGGTGGGTGGAGGATGTTGAAGAGGGTTCCTCTCCAGCGTGTTTGTTGTGGCGGTTAAATAGTGATTTTCCACACGTCGGCGTGCCGTTCTGCAGCCTTCAGTGTGTTGTGTTGTGTTTCATCAGAGCTCGGCTCCCAGGGGCTTTAAATCCCCTCGGGTTAAAAGTTTGCCTCATCTACCGCCTTCCTCTCTCTCCGGTCTCACTGGCGCTCTCCTCTCGATCCTGTGTCTATCTCCTCCTCCTCCTCCTCCTCCTCCTCCTCCTCCTCCTCCTCCTCCTCCTCCTGCTTCCCCATGCGTTTCTCTTTCTCCCTGCGTTCGGCCGTCTTGTGTCTCTGGGTCTCTGGGACCAGGCTCTAACAATAGCTATTAAACTAGTTCACAGCTCTAGTGAGGAAATTAAATGGCACTGGTTATAGGCTTGAGGTCTTCAGAGACGGAGAGGGAGGGAGTGAGGGAGGGAGGGAGTGAAGGAGGGAGGGAGATAGGGTGGAAGGGAGTGAGGAGAGGGGGAAGGAGGGATGGAGGGGGGAGGGAGTGAGGAGAGGGGGAAGGAGGGATGGAGGGGGGAGGGAGGGAGGGAGTGAGGAGAGGGGGAAGGAGGGATGGAGGGGGGAGGGAGGGAGGGAGATAGGAAGGGTGAGGGGGGGAAGGGAGGGAGATAGGAAGAGGGAGGGAGATAGGGAGGGAGGGAGTGAGGAGAGGGGGAGTAACGTGGAGGAGCAGGTGAAGCGTGACCAGGTCTGAGGTTTAAAGGTTTAAAACAACACACGTCCTTCCCTGTTTGTTGTTGTTGTTTGGTGCTGCCGTTTGACACGCCTTCTTTTCCACGCGTGGGTTAGCTGAGCTAGCAGTCCCCACAGATGCCATGAGTTTTGCATTGTTTAGTGACATTAGGAACCGTTGCATTGAGACCTGTTTGTGGCCAAATGAATCAAAACATTTAATCCCCCCTCTCCTTGTTCTTCTCCTCCTTTTCCTTCTCCTTCATCTCTCCTCCTCCTCCTCCTCCTCCTCCTCTTCCTCCTCCTCTCCAGTGAGCATGCCGGCCAGTGAGAACGAGTCAGTGAACACAGACAACGTCCCCGGGGAGACACAGAGGGGGAGACCTGCTGTACTCGACTGG
>CM051022.1:2022847-2042847 GCA_027704905.1 Muraenolepis orangiensis | reverse complement strand
TTGTGTGTATTGAAGCCAGCGTGTTTCTCCCCAGATCCTGACCGGGGAGGACTGGAACCTGGTGATGTACGACGGCATCATGGCTTACGGAGGACCCTCCTTCCCCGGGATGCTCGTCTGCATATTCTTCATCATCCTCTTCATCTGCGGGAACTGTATCCTTACAATTATACTCCTTTTTACTCTATAAATCTATATAAATATTAAATTATTTTACTGTACGTGCAATTTAACCATGTCTGTAAAGCGCCTTGGGTGTCAAGATAATCGCTATATGAAATTGAATGTATGTATTATTTTTATTATTATTAATTATTAATGTCACTCACGTTAGGCTACACTTCTTATCAAAGTGTCCTGTTGCTAACTCAAGTACTGTGTAAGTACACTGCACGTCGGCCAATCGACAGCAGGCTCCACTTCACTCTGATTGGTCCCCATCTTCCTT
This sequence comes from Muraenolepis orangiensis, assembly GCA_027704905.1. NCBI lineage: Eukaryota > Metazoa > Chordata > Actinopteri > Gadiformes > Muraenolepididae > Muraenolepis > Muraenolepis orangiensis. Next base: position 2,042,399 of record CM051022.1, on the reverse strand, counting down.
AACCCCGCCCCCCCACTGAACAGACATCCTCCTAAACGTCTTCTTGGCCATCGCCGTGGACAACCTGGCGGATGCTGAGAGCCTGACCTCTGCCCAGAAAGAGGAAGAGGAGGAGAAGGAGAGGAAGAAACTGGCCAGGTAACAATATAGTATATCATATAGTATTTAAAGTATAGTGTAGGATAGTATAATGTACTATAGTGTAGTATAGATTAGTATAGTCCAGTATAGTGAAGGATAGTATAATGTAGTATAGTGTAGTATAGATTAGTATAGTCCAGTATAGTGAAGGATAGTATAATGTAGTATAGTGTACTATAGTGTGAGATAGTATAGTGTACTATGGTGTAGTATAGTCCAGTATAGTGAAAGATAGTATAGTCTACTATAGTGAAGTATAATGTACTATAGTGTAGTATAGTGTCGGATAGTATAGTTTTGTATAGTCCAATATTGTGTAAGATAATATAGTGTAGTATAGTATAGTATAGTGTAGTATAGTGTAGTATAGTGTAGGATAGTGTAGTATAGTGTAGTATATGTCCAGTATAGTGTAAGAAAGTATAGTATAGTATAGTGTAGGATAGTATAGTGTAGTTAATGTAGTATAGTCCAGTACAGTGTAGTATAGTATAGGGTAATATAGAGTAGTGTAGTATAGTGTAGTGTAGTATAGTATAGTGTAGTTTAGTGTAGGATAGTATAGTCCAGTATAGTGTAGTATAGCATAGTATAGTATAGGGTAATATAGTGTTCTATAGTGTAGTATAGTATGTCTACTAAACTGTATAGTGCTTCCAAAGAAGAAACAGAAAATGGGTAACGTTTCTCAAAGGAGAACATCTTGTTCTCCGGTAAACTACAGTAACCTTAGTTTACTGCCATTTTGAAAGGTTAGTGTGTGTGTGTGTGTGTGTGTGTGTGTGTGTGTGTGTGTGTTCAGCTGTGCTCTTTTTCCTTTTACCACCAAGACAGAGTATACGTTTTTTTTATTGATCAATCAATAAAAGGTGATGTTATGGCGTTGGTGATAGTGTGAATTATAAAACCCTGCCTCTTGGAGAGTATTGATCCGGGTCTAGTGTGTGATGGAGAGCAGCCTCGACTCAAGACCGGTCTGTAGCCGTCTCCGTAGACGTTGAGACCCTGATCCCTGTCTCACCCTGTCTCACCCTGTCTCACTCTGTCTCACTCTGTCTCACTCTGTCTCACTCTGTCTCACTCTGTCTCACCCTGTCTCACTCTGTCTCACTCTGTCTCACCCTGTCTCACTCTGTCTCACCCTGTCTCACCCTGTCTCACCCTGTCTCACTCGGTTCCCCCTGCAGGACGGCCAGCCCGGAGAAGCGGCGTGTCAACGAGAAGCCGCCACTGGAGGAGAAGAAGAAGGCGAAGAAGAAGGAGAAGATCGAACTGAAGTCCATCACCTCTGACGGAGAGAGCAACACTGCTACTAAGGTACACACACACACACACACACACACACACACACACACACACACACACATACACACATACACACACACACACGCGCTCTCTCTCTCTCCCTCTCTCTCTCTCTCTCTCCCCTCTCTCTCTCTCCCCTCTCTCGCTCTCATTCTCTCTCTCTCTCTCTCTCTCTCTCTCTCTCTCTCTCTCTCTCTCTCTCTCTCCCCTCTCTCTCTCCCCTCTCTCTCTCTCATCTCTCTCTCTCTCTCTCTCTCTCTCTCTCTCTCTCTCTCTCTCTCTCTCTCTCTCTCTCTCTCTCTCTCTCTCTCTCTCTCTCTCTCTCTCTCTCTCTCTCTCTCTCTCTCTCTCTCTCTTTACGCACACACACATACACACAACAGTTTGCTTGCCCTTCAAATATGTGTTTTCTGCTGTTACAGATTAACATGGACAACTATGGGGGAGACGAGAGTGAGGAGAAGAATCCTTACCCTGCCAACGACTTCATTACTAAAGGTAAACACAGACATGACGTCATCACTACAGGTAAACACAGACATGACGTCATCACTACAGGTAAACACACACATGACGTCATCACTACAGGTAAACACACACATGACGTCATCACTACAGGTAAACACAGACATGACGTCATCACTACAGGTAAACACAGACATGACGTCATCACTACAGGTAAACACAGACATGACGTCATCACTACAGGTAAACACAGACATGACTTCATCACTACAGGTAAACACAGACATGACGTCATTACTACAGGTAAACACAGACATGACGTCATCACTACAGGTAAACACAGACATGACGTCATCACTACAGGTAAACACACACATGACTTCATCACTACAGGTAAACACAGACATGAGGTCATCACTACAGGTAAACACACACATGACGTCATCACTACAGGTAAACACACACATGACGTCATCACTACAGGTAAACACAGACATGACGTCATCACTACAGGTAAACACACACATGACGTCATCACTACAGGTAAACACAGACATGACGTCATCACTACAGGTAAACACAGACATGACGTCATCACTACAGGTAAACACAGACATGACGTCATCACTACAGGTAAACACAGACATGACGTCATCACTACAGGTAAACACAGACATGACGTCATCACTACAGGTAAACACACACATGACTTCATCACTACAGGTAAACACAGACATGACGTCATTACTACAGGTAAACACAGACATGACGTCATCACTACAGGTAAACACACACATGACGTCATCACTACAGGTAAACACAGACATGACGTCATCACTACAGGTAATTGTACCTCCCCAACAAAATGTGCTTCAAAGACAAGCTGCTCTTCCTTATTGTTCATAATGTGCCTAATTAGAAACTATGATTATGCGTCTTGTCTTTCAAGACAATCTCATGGTTAAAGTTGCTAAAGATATTATACCAACGCTTTGTGTGGTCCCTTCATTTAAGATGTAAATCTGTACTGGAGTTACAACTGACCCCATAAAGACACTGATTGGATGATTATATAGCAGAAGCCGGTCTAGTAAACGTGCATCTTTGCACCACCTGTGGGAGAAAAGGTAAACTGCAGCCTTGAAACGCCACTAGGTTCATGTTGACAGTGTTGCAGTGAAACCTGCAAAACTGTCTTCAAGTTTTTTTAAACAATAACACATTTGGGAAAAATCTCCAAAAAGTGATTCAGTGTTGAAATATAAAGTGTGAAATGTAAAAAAACTAATCTGTGGATACAGAAAAATATTGACTGAATGGCAGCGGCCCTTGTTGAGTCACCCAATATTAAACTGTCCTCTCTCTCCCCACCCAGCGGGGGAGGAGGAGGAGGAGCCAGAGATGCCGGTGGGGCCCCGCCCGAGGCCCCTGTCTGACGTCCAGCTGAAGGAGAAGGCCATCCCCATTCCCGAGGCCCGCGCCTTCTTCATCTTCAGCCACACCAACAAGTAAGAAAATTGAGTCTTTTCACCCCAACTTTCTCTCTCTCTCACTACGTTTTTATGCAAAGTGACTTACAAGTGAGGCTGAGAACAATAAAAGTACAATCAATAGATATAATCAATATATAAATATATATAATCAACTTATAATATATAATCAATATGTATTCTATATTGTATTATCAATCACAATTTAATATAATCACAATCAGTGCAACTACAAAAAAAGTTAGAATGCAGAAATGACCTCTCTCTCTCTCTCCCCCCCCCCCTCTCCCCCCTCCCCCCTCCCCCCCCTCCCCCCCCTCGCCCCCCCTCGCCCCCTCTCCCCCCCTCCCCCCCCCTCAGGTTCAGGGTGCTGTGCCATCAGATCGTGAACCACAACGTGTTCACTAACCTCATCCTGTTCTTCATCCTGCTGAGCAGCATCAGTCTGGCTGCTGAGGACCCTGTTCAGCACGACTCCTTCAGGAACCAGGTCTCACTCACACACACACACACACGCACACACACACACACTCACACACACACACACACACACACACACACACTCACACTCACACACACACGCACACACACACGCACACACACACACACACACACTCACACTCACACGCACACACACACACACACACACACACACACACTCACACTCACACTCACACTCACACACACACGCACACACACACACACTCACACTCACACACACACGCACACACACACACACTCACACGCACACACACACACACACACACACACACACACTCACACTCACACTCACACTCACACACACGCACACACACACACACACACACGCACACACACACACACACACACACACACACACTCACACGCACACACACACACACACACACACTCACACTCACACACACACACACACACACTCACACTCACACACACACACACACACACACACACACACACACACACACACACACACACTCACACTCACACACACACACACACGCACACACACACGCACGCACACACACACACACATATCTGTGCTTACACATGAAGTGCAAATGTACGTATGCATGTGTACACACACACACACACATCCACACACACACTAAGCTGTGAAGCTGAGCATGGCATATTAATAAGATTACAGCAGACATGGATGTACAGCGGTTCAGAGAGACCATAATGCTCTCCTTATATTGTTATGTACTTATATACTTATTATATACTTATATACTGATACCATCATTGACTTCACGGTGAAGGATTATAATATATTTCCGATTGCTTCACTTGACTGTAACACGTTGAATTGGTTGTATTCAAAAGCAATTGGATTTTGTTTGTAAATTGTGTTTTTCAGACATCACAAAATACCTCTTTCCTCATAGCCTCAAAGTGTTAAAAGTGTTTGTGTTGCTTGCTTAATGCTATGCTATGCTATGCTATGCTATGCTATGCTAGCCACATCTCTTCCATACTAGCATCGGCGTAGCGCCGGCGCTACGAGCTCTGACCCTGATCTCTGTTCCAGATCCTGGGTTACGCAGACCACGTCTTCACCGGCCTCTTCACCATCGAGATCATCCTGAAGGTACGACGCCGAGGGCAGCGAGGAAACACACACACTGTTCTGCTTTAACTGCTGCACTGCACTGCACTGTAACCCCCCCCCTGTTCAAACAATGACCTTTGACCCCTCTAGATGACAGCCTACGGGGCCTTCCTGCACAAGGGCTCCTTCTGTAGGAACTACTTCAACATCCTGGACCTGGTGGTGGTCAGTGTGTCCCTGATATCGTCTGGGATACAGTGAGTAGGCCTCCGCCACACACACACACACACACAGACAGACAGACAGACAGACAGACAGACAGACAGACAGACAGACAGACAGGATGATGATGGTGCGCTCTCTCTTCACCGTGCTAACGTCATCTTCTCCTACATGATGTTGCCATCTGAAAGCGTTCAGATTCCAGTTGACACTGGAAGCGGTGAACCTCTCGGCGTTCCCTCTGGAGTCGACCTTCCTCTGACAGCTTGGGGTCACCACCCCCCCGGTGCTGCGCTCAATGTTCAAACTATTTCAGCTTTGGCCCCCGGGGTGACGCTCAGACCTCTCGAAGCACGTCCAATCAGCTCAGCTGGACGTCCTAAAGTCAACAGAAGTGAATCCACACACAACTAGAGGGCCCTCAGTAGAGCGAGTACCTCCACCACACCAAAAAGTCCCCTGGATCCACTTTCAGATCCGGATCAACTGTCTTATCAACGGTTGCTTGACCCCATAAGTAATGTAACCATCCAGTTGTATCCAATTCAAGAACACAGGCTGAGAGCTGAGGCCGTAGTCGTCCGCAATCTTAATAATATTACAGATAACCGTATCGTTAGATGCTGTTTCCACAAGCGGAAATGTTGCTTTGGTTTCCTCTCTTCAGTGTTGGTTACTCCCTTTGTTTACTACCACCCTATGACATAACACCAGAAACATACTACCACCCTATGACATAACACCAGAAACATACTACCACCCTATGACATAACACCAGAAACATACTACCACCCTATGACATAACACCAGAAACATACTACCACCCTATGACATAACACCAGAAACATACTACCACCCTATGACATAACACCAGAAACATACTACCACCCTATGACATAACACCAGAAACATACTACCACCCTATGACATAACACCAGAAACATACTACCACCCTATGACATAACACCAGAAACATACTACCACCCTATGACATAACACCAGAAACATACTACCACCCTATGACATAACACAGAACATACTACCACCCTATGACATAACACCAGAAACATACTACCACCCTATGACATAACACCAGAAACATAAGTCACGTCACACACGTTTTGTCCAATATTTTCTAGACCCCACTATAGCTGGCATTTTGAACTTCTGTTTATCCTTTTCACACCGCTGAGTTAGCGCTTTGGCTACCGCTAGCTAGCGCGCAAATGAGATAATCAGCTGGTGGCGGTTGGATCTATCGGATTGTTGGGGGAAAGCTGCGTGTTTTAACGATTTCCCGGGACACGTAATTGTTCCGAACAACGTCTGAATACAAAATGTCGATATTGTCGTTCATGCGCCATTACCCACTGGTTGATTTTATTTAGCTAAAGTTCCTTTTAGGCTTTACTTCTGCTAACACTTGGGCTCCTAAAGGTACCACTTCTTAGCGTTGGATGGCACCTGGAATGGCACAAGAAATTTATATTGAAAATAGATTCACCAGATTTTACCTGTAATTGCCAATTTCCATCTTTAATTTCCCCTACTCCCTCTCCTCCTACTCCCTCCCTCCTACTCACTCTCCCTCTACTCCTACTCCTCTCCCCCCACTCCCTCCCTCCTACTCCTACTCCCTCCTACTCACTCTCCCTCTACTCCTACTCCCTCTCCCCCCACTCCCTCCCTCCTACTCCTACTCCCTCTCCCTCCTACTCCCTCTCCCCCCACTCCCTCCCTCCTACTCACTCTCCCTCTACTCCTACTCCCTCTCCCCCCACTCCCTCCCTCCTACTCCTACTCCCTCTCCCTCCTACTCACTCTCCCTCTACTCCTACTCCCTCTCCTCCAACTCCCTCCCTCCTACTCCCTCTGCCTCCTACTCCCTCTCCCCCCACTCCCTCCCTCCTACTCACTCTCCCTCCTACTCCTACTCCCTCTCCCCCCACTCCCTCTGCCTCCCCTCCTACTCCCTCCCCTCCTACTCCCTCTCCCCCTACTCCCTCTGCCTCCCCTCCTACTCCCTCTCCTCCTACTCCCTCTCCCTCCTACTCCATCTCCCTCTGCCTCCCATCCTACTCCCTCTCCCCTACTCCCTCTGCCTCCCCTCCTACTCCCTCTCCCTCCCCTCCTACTCCCTCCCCTCCCCTCCTACTCCCTCTCCCTCCCCTCCTACTCCCTCCCCTCCTACTCCCTCTCCCTCCCCTCCTACTCCCTCTCCCCCTACTCCCTCTTCATCCCTCCTTCTCCCTCCCCTCCCTCTCCCCTTACTCCTTCTCCCCCCACTCCCTCCTCCCCTACTTCCCCCCCCACTCCATTTTCCTCTCCCCCTACTCCTTCTCCCCTACTCCCTCTGCCTCCCCCCCTACTCCCTCTCCCTCTACTCCCTCTGCCCCTACTCCCCCCCCTACTCCATTTTCCTCTCCCCCTACTCCTTCTCCCCTACTCCCTCTGCATCCCCCCCCTACTCCTTCTCCTTCCCCCCTGCTCCTTCTCCCTCTCCTCCCTCTCCCTCTCCTCCCTCTCCCTCCCCCCTACTCCTTCTCCCTCCCCCCTGCTCCTTCTCCCCCTCCTCCCTCTCCCTCCCCCCTCCTCCCTCTCCCTCCCCCCTACTCCCTCTCCCTCTCCTCCCTCTCCCTCTCCTCTCCTCCCTCTCCCTCTCCTCCCTCTCCCTCCCCCCTACTCCTTCTCCCTCCCCCCTGCTCCTTCTCCCCCTCCTCCCTCTCCCTCCCCCCCTCCTCCCTCTCCCTCCCCCCTACTCCCTCTCCCTCTCCTCCCTCTCCCTCTCCTCTCTCTCCCTCTCCTCCCTCTCCCTCCCCCCTGCTCCCTCTCCATATGGGCTGGTACAGCAGCCTTCAGCGGGGCGTATCCTCCATGCTGTGTCTCTGTTATGATGTGCTGATGGTTTTATATCCTGGTGAATGATCTCTCTCTCTCTCTGGGAGCTTCCTGTTCTCTGCCCTGTCTGCTTCTCCATCCATCCTGAACCTGTCCTAACGTGTTATCCACCCCCCTGACTACACCCCAGGATGTCTGGAAGAGTGTGTGTGTGTGTGTGTGTGTGTGTGTGTGTGTGTGTGTGCTTGGTGGTTAGTGCACTGTGTGTGTGTCTGTGTGTATGGTGGTTAATACTGTGTGTGTGTGTGTGTGTGTGTGTGTGTGTGTGAGCAGGTCCAGTGCCATCAACGTGGTGAAGATCCTGAGGGTCCTCCGGGTTCTGAGACCCCTGAGGGCCATCAACAGAGCCAAGGGGCTTAAGGTGACACACACACACACCCACACACACTCACTCCCTCACACACGGATACACAAACATGTAGACACACACACACACACACACACACACACACACACACACACCACACACACACACACACACACACACACACACACACACACACACACACACACTCACACAGTTGTGTCTCTGTTGTCCAGCATGTGGTCCAGTGTGTCTTCGTGGCCATCAGGACCATCGGGAACATCGTCATCGTCACCTCGCTGCTCCAATTCATGTTTGCCTGCATCGGAGTCCAGCTGTTCAAGGTGAGACATGGAGGTGGACAGCTGGTCAAGGTGAGACAGGGAGGAGGACAGCTGGTCAAGGTGAGACAGGGAGGAGGACAGCTGGTCAAGGTGAGACATAGAGGAGGACAGCTGGTCAAGGTGAGACAGGGAGGAGGACAGCTGGTCAAGGTGAGACAGGGAGGAGGACAGCTGGTCAAGGTGAGACATATAGGAGGACAGCTGGTCAAGGTGAGACAGGGAGGAGGACAGCTGGTCAAGGTGAGACAGGGAGGAGGACAGCTGGTCAAGGTGAGACATGGAGGAGGACAGCTGGTCAAGGTGAGACAGGGAGGAGGACAGCTGGTCAAGGTGAGACAGGGTGGAGGACAGCTGGTCAAGGTGAGACAGGGTGGAGGACAGCTGGTCAAGGTGAGACATGGTGGTGGACAGCTGGTCAAGGTGAGACAGGGTGGAGGACAGCTGGTCAAGGTGAGACAGGGTGGAGGACAGCTGGTCAAGGTCAGACAGGAAGGAGGAGGACAGCTGGTCAAGGTGAGACATGGAGGAGGACAGCTGGTCAAGGTGAGACAGGAAGGAGGAGGACAGCTGGTCAAGGTGAGACATGGAGGAGGACAGCTGGTCAGCGTGAGGCAGGGAGGAGGAGGACAGCTGGTCAAGGTGAGACATGGAGGAGGACAGCTGGTCAGCGTGAGGCAGGGAGGAGGAGGACAGCTGGTCAGCGTGAGGCAGGGAGGAGGAGGACAGCTGGTCAGCGTGAGGCAGGGATAGGAACATGAGTTAAGAGTCTCTATAATGTTGACACGTTTAATTGAGGAATTGTTATTTAAATTGAAACAGAAACTACTTAGAGGACGCTCATATTTGGGGTTTGTTTATTCTCAATCACATCCGGTGTTATTACTGCTATTATCTTTTTGCATAAACTGAACAACCAGTGAAAATAAGTTTTTTTGCGTGACTACAATTTAGTTCATTTTCATGCAACAAAAGAAAATGAAAATGTTGTCTGTGTCTCCCAGGGGAAGTTCTTCTACTGCACGGACACGTCCAAACAGACCAACGCCGAGTGCAGGTGGGTCCCTTATTGGTTATTGTTTGTTGGTGGTCGCCGGTTCAAGTCCCCGAAACAGCTGGGCACTGCCGAGGTGCCCATGAGCAAGGCACCAGACCCCTACACTGCTCCCCGGGCGCTGGATATACAATAGCTGCTCACTGCTCCTAATACTAGGAGTAAGGTGCTTTGTTTTATCTTGTTATTGATGTATAATGTGTGTGTGTGTGTGTGTGTGTGTGTGTGTGTGTGTGTGTGTGTGTGTGTGTGTGTGTGTGTGTGTGTGTGTGTGTGTGTGTGTGTGTGTGTGTGTGTGTGTGTGTGTGTGTGTGTGTGTGTGTGTTCAGCGGGTGGTACATCCTGTATAAGGACGGGGACGTGAGGAAGCCAGAGAGAGCTCAGAGGCGGTGGGAGAACAGCGACTTCAACTTCGACGACGTTCTGCAGGGCATGATGGCGCTGTTCGCTGTGTCCACGTTTGAGGGCTGGCCGGGGTATGCACACACACACACACACATGCACACATGCACACACACACACATATAGAGACATGCACGCACACACACATATAGAGACATGCACGCACACACACACATACACACACACACACACACACACCACACACACACATACACACAGACATGCACATCCACACACACACACACACACACACACACACACACACACACATGCACAAACATGCACACACACATATAGAGACATGCACGCACACACACACATGCATACACATACACAGAAGCACCCCCACACACACACACACATACAGTATGATATATACAAACAGTTGGGTATACATTTCACAACATTAAACACAGGACACGTAGACACAACACCAAGACCACAGATAAAAGATATAGACCAATAATGGCACCATTATTACATATACAATTAGTTAAGACAGCATGTACCCTTTTGTCTTGGAGTTAAGGAAGGAGATGGCAGAGGATATAAAAGAGTGTTCTAATCTATTTGTTTTAGCTAAAGGGAGTCTGAGGAGGTACCCAGATGGCATGAAGTGAAACTGCTGATGTAAAGGGTGGGAACCATCTGACAGCGTGGATTCTGCTTCATTGTGGACCTGTTGGTTATTAGGAGCCTGCAGAGATTCCAGTGCAGCACCAGTTCTTTTTGCAGCTGACATTCACCACCTTATTCAGTGTATCTTTCAGTTTGACCTTCAGAGATTGAAAAGAGATTGAAAATTTAGACATTTGCGTGCATACATAAATATATACACACACAAACACACACACACACACACACGTGTGTTGACACACACACACACACACACACACACACACACACACACACACACACACGTGTGATGACACACACACCAGTGTGACTCAGCCTGGTGTCCTCCTGTCCTCCCCCCGCCAGGCTCCTGTACCGCGCCATCGACTCCCACGCCGAGGACGTCGGCCCCGTATACAACTACCGCGTGGTCATCTCCATCTTCTTCATCATCTACATCATCATCATCGCCTTCTTCATGATGAACATCTTTGTGGGTTTCGTCATCGTCACCTTCCAGGAGCAGGGCGAGCAGGAGTACAAGAACTGTGAGCTGGACAAGAACCAGGTAGGCGGGGTGTGGGCATGTGTGTATATATGTATCTGTGTGTGTATATATGTACCTGTGTGTGTATATATGTATCTGTGTGTATATGTATCTGTGTGTATATGTCCTGTGTGTATATATGTATCTGTGTGTGTGTACATTTGGATGTGTATGTGTGTGTGTTTGTGTTTATCTGTATCTGAGTTTGTGTGTATATAGTGTGTATATACAGTATATATGTATCCGTGTGTGTGCTCCAACATCAGTGTGTGTGTATATAGCTCTATGTGTGTGTGTGTGTGTGTGTGCTCCAGTGTGTGTGTGTGTGTATATATATCTCTCTATGTGTGTGTTTGCTCCAGCGTCAGTGTGTGTGTTTATCTCTATGTGTGTGTGTCTATCTCTATGTTTGTGTGTACTTAAGCGTCAGGGTGTGTGTGTATATCTCTATGTGAGTGTGTGTATCTCTATGTGTGTGTGTCCTCCAGCACCAGTGTGTGTGTATATCTATGTGTGTGTGTTCCCCCGTCTGTGTGTCTGTATATCTCTATGTGTGTGTGTGTGAGTGTTCTCCAGCGTCAGTGTGTGTGTATATCTCTATGTGTGTGTGGGCTCCAGCATCAGTGTGTGTGTTTATCTCTATGTGTGTGTGTGTGTTCTCCAGCGTCAGTGTGTGGAATATTCCCTGAAGGCCCGCCCCCTGCGGCGCTACATACCCAAGAACCCGTACCAGTACAAGGTCTGGTACGTGGTCAACTCCTCCTACTTCGAGTACCTGATGTTCACACTCATCCTGCTCAACACCATCTGTCTGGCCATGCAGGTGAGACACGCCCCACCACACACCACGCCGCACGCACGCACGCACGCACGCACGCACACACACACACACACATGCATGCACCCACACACGCACACAAACATACACACGCACACGCACACACACAAACATACTCACACACACACTCATGCACGCACACATGCACGCACGCACATACACACACACACACACATAGACACACGCACACGCACATCGCTTACTCTGTGACACTTGTGTGACACACATCTCTCACTCTGTCACTCCCACACAGCCTCTCGATGTGACCGTACACACTACACACACTACTATACACATTTGATGTGTATATGTTGCGCCCGTTTATTCATGTTTGTGTGTATGTGTGCGTGTGCATGTGTCATTTGTGTGTGTGTGTGTGTGTGTGTGTCACCCCCCCCCCCCCCCCCCCTCCCGCAGCATCATGGACAGACCAAAGGCTTCAACGACGCCATGAACATCCTCAACATGCTGTTCACCGGCCTCTTCACGGTGGAGATGATCCTCAAACTGATCGCCTTCAAGCCCAGGGTAGGCCTGTTCTCCATCACCTTAGGACACGTAGGGACAGCCAGGGGGTAGGCCTGTTCTCCATCACCTTAGGACACGTAGGGACAGCCAGGGGGTAGGCCTGTTCTCCATCACCTTAGGACATGTAGGGACAGCCCAGAGTAGGCCTGTTCTCCATCACCTTAGGACATGTAGGGACAGCCAGGGGGTAGGCCTGTTCTCCATCACCACAGGACATGTAGGGACAGCCCAGGGTAGGCCTGTTCTACATCACCACAGGACATGTAGGGACAGACAGGGGGTAGGCCTGTTCTCCATCACCACAGGACATGTAGGGACAGCCAGAGGGTAGGCCTGTTCGCCATCACCTTAGGACATGTGGGGACAGACAGGGGGTAGGCCTGTTCTACATCACCTTAGGACATGTAGGGACAGCCCAGAGTAGGCCTGTTCTCCATCACCTTAGGACATGTAGGGACAGCCAGAGGGTAGGCCTGTTCGCCATCACCTTAGGACATGTAGGGACAGACAGGGGGTAGGCCTGTTCTCCATCACCTTAGGACATGTAGGGACAGCCAGAGGGTAGGCCTGTTCTCCATCACCTTAGGACATGTAGGGACAGCCAGAGGGTAGGCCTGTTCTCCATCACCTTAGGACATGTAGGGACAGCCCAGGGTAGGCCTGTTCTCCATCACCTTAGGACATGTAGGGACAGCCCAGGGTAGGCCTGTTCTCCATCACCTTAGGACATGTAGGGACAGCCCAGAGTAGGCCTGTTCTCCATCACCTTAGGACATGTAGGGACAGCCAGGGGTAGGCCTGTTCTCCATCACCACAGGACATGTAGGGACAGCCCAGGGTAGGCCTGTTCTACATCACCACAGGACATGTAGGGACAGACAGGGGGTAGACCTGTTCTCCATCACCACAGGACATGTAGGGACAGCCAGAGGGTAGGCCTGTTCGCCATCACCTTAGGACATGTGGGGACAGACAGGGGGTAGGCCTGTTCTACATCACCTTAGGACATGTAGGGACAGCCCAGAGTAGGCCTGTTCTCCATCACCTTAGGACATGTAGGGACAGCCAGAGGGTAGGCCTGTTCGCCATCACCTTAGGACATGTAGGGACAGACAGGGGTAGGCCTGTTCTCCATCACCTTAGGACATGTAGGGACAGCCAGAGGGTAGGCCTGTTCTCCATCACCTTAGGACATGTAGGGACAGCCCAGGGTAGGCCTGTTCTCCATCACCTTAGGACATGTAGGGACAGCCCAGAGTAGGCCTGTTCTCCATCACCACAGGACATGTAGGGACCGCCCAGGGTAGGCCTGTTCTCCATCACCTTAGGACATGTAGGGAAAGACAGGGGGTAGGCCTGTTCTACATCACCTTAGGACATGTAGGGACAGACAGGGGGTAGGCCTGTTCTACATCACCTTAAGACATGTAGGGACAGACAGGGGGTAGGCCTGTTCTACATCACCTTAGGACATGTAGGGACAGGGACAGGAGTTGGAACGATTGAGATATGGAACCTAAGAAATATAAACTATGTGTTTTCTGATATTTTGTGTGTACAATGTTGAACTACAGTGAATAAGTAACGGCATGTCCGAGTCAGTCCCTGAGAGAACTCTTCTCACCACATGGTTCTGTCTCACTTGGAAGCCGATGCCTGGCCTCTCGTTAGTAATATAGCAATATTTATTATATCTAAATATACAATATACAAACATACAATTCCATGGACCCTGGAACAAATACAAATGGGGCATGTTGAAAGGCAAGGCTTGGGTCCTCGTTTTAAGGACGAGGTCCGGCCCCGAGGTCCGGCCCCAAGGTCGGGCCCCCAACGCATCATTAGACATTACAACCCAAACATCTAAAAACAAGTGAGGCAAAGTTTACCACCGCAGGATTGATAGATAGATGTGGTGACATCGAGAAATACTACCTCACCCCACCTGGAGATGAACACTTCCTCTTTGGGTGATAAAAACATATTAAAACATATGAATCCCGATCGTACATGATGAGCAGGCATGTGCTTCCAAACAAGACAACCCCATCAGGTCTAATGTAACGTGTGTTTCTGTGTCCCACAAATGACAAATGAAATGTGAATGCATTCACATCCCTCTGGTTTTACGTTTCTCATCAGACCCCCGGAAATTAACATTAAAAATAATTATTAATAATAATAATAATAATAATAATCTTCACACTACGAGGTCTTTGGCCCCTCGTTTGGTTCTGGACTGACACATTATTTCCAGAGTGAAACCTCCCGCCGTGGCAGTGATGTGTGGAGGTGACCAGGTAGCGCCACACTGCCCCTTATCTGGTCCCTCTGTGACGTCTGAGCGCTGGAACCAGAGCGCTGTGCTGCGTGGTTATTTTGATTTATCCACAGTTATTTATTTATTTTATGATGGATGAGATGTTGTTAAAAGCGTTACCTTTCGGAGCAGCTGGCGCCTGCCGGCAGGGGAGCATCCTGTCACGGTGTCACAGCTTGATCCGTCCCCGTGGAAACAGATGCTGTGTTGTTGTTGTTGTTGTTGTTGTTGTTGTCCCGCTGTGTTTCTGTGTATCCTGCGATACGATGAGGCTACGCTAACACTCTCCTCCGCAGGTCGGGAGGAATGGCGCCGTAATAGCGCACAGAAGCCGGCTCTGACTCACATACGAGACACACTAAGACAAAACTACCGACACGTTCGGAAAGGTTTTAATCGAGCGATCACATTAAAACGATAGACTGAAACGAGATCAGTTACCGTGACAAATTAGGATTCCACTTAGGGATGCCCGCCTTCCTTCGCCAAGTTTGACAGCTGTCAATCAGCGCTTGACGGCAACTGGCTTAGAGAGAGACGATCAAGTTTAAAAATGTTTAGACTGTGGCGTCTTATTTGTGTCGTACTTTGTGGTCTGAGCCGGCTTTACGACGTCCACCGTGTCGTAAACCAAGATCGGCTGCACACTGTAGTCTTTCAACTACAGTGTGATGCTATGAATATTATATTTTCATTATATTATGCTGTTATATTTGCTAAGCTTTCAACGACTAATGCCTATTTTGCCGGGGAATGAATCTGACTAATTGAATAACTCGTGCCATCCCGCAGAAAGATTTGACATGAAGTCGCGTGGGTCTCGCCGCTGGTCCACGAGATCAATATTTATGTATTAATATTACATGTGTGTATTTATTAATCCTCTCTCAACTTCCCCTCAGGATCCCCCCCCCCGGTTAGTTTAAATTCAGATCCCGCCCGGTCGATATTGAATACATTTTGGATGTGATGTTACTTGCACACATCTCCTCCACAAGTATTTTATGAGCTGCTGGAGGTGAGGAGAGAAGCAGCTCAAGCTATTGTAGCTGGTCTGAATACCAGAGGATAGGTCCTCCGTTCATGTGGACCCACAGTGGCTCTTGGAGGACACTAGTCTACTTCCACCCTAACCCTAAGAGCTCACCTATGGCCTGAATATGACTGTAGGGTGTTTCAGCTGAAGGAAGGTATCCTTCAGTTCCTCTCCACGTGGCAAGCCGAAGCTGCTGTTGTTCTCCTTCTAACCTTCCTTTTGTTCCCCTCCTCCCTCCTCCCCCCTCCTCCTCCTCCTCCCCTCCTCCCCCCCTCCCCTCCTCCTCCTCCCTCTCCTCCCTCTCCTCCCCCCCTCCCCTCCCCCTCCTCCTCTCCCTCCTCCCTCCTCCTCTCCTCCTCCTCCTCCTCCTCCTCCTCCCCCTCCCCTCCTCCTCCTCCCCCTCCCCCTCCCCCTCCCCTCCTCCCCCTCCCTCTCTTCCCCCTCCCTCCCCTCCCTCTCCTCCCTCTCCTTCCCCTTCTCCTCCTCCTCTCCTCCCCTCCTCCTCCTCCCCCTCCTCCTCCTCCTCCCCTCCTCCTCCTCCTCCTCCTCCTCTCTCCCCCTCCTCCTCCTCCTCCTCCCCTCCTCCTCCTCCTCCTCCCCTCCTCCTCCTCCTCCTCCTCCTCCTCCTCCTCCTCCTCCTCCTCCTCCTCCTCCTCCCTCCCACCCTACCCTGTCCTCCATAGGGTTACTTTAGTGACCCCTGGAATGTGTTTGATTTCCTCATCGTTATTGGCAGCATAATAGACGTCATTCTCAGTGAGATCAACGTAAGTAAGACGCCCCGCTCTCGCCCCTCCTCTCTCTCTCTCTCTCTCTCTCTCTCTCTCTCTCTCTCTCTCTCTCTCTCTCTCTCTCTCTCTCTCTCTCTCTCTCTCTCTCTCTCTCTCTCTCTCTCTCTCTCTCTCTCAGCTAAGCCACCCTGGGCTTCTCCCTCCTACCTTTCCAGCTCTCCTTTTCCTTGTCTCCTTGTCTTCCTCTTCTTCCTTCTTCTTCCTCCTCCTCCTCCTCCTCCTCCTCCTCCTCCTCCTCCTCCTCCTCCTCCTCCTCCTCCTCCTCCTCCTCCTCCTCCTCCTCCCCCCCCTCCCTCTTCACCCTGTGCTCCTCTCTGCCCATGCCCAAATCCAAGATGGCTGTGTGGCGCCACTCGGCGCCCACGCAGGAACACGGTTAGAAACACACACGCCAGAGGCCCCGCCTCCCGTCGCTCCTCGACCAATCGGCCGCGTTCTGCTTTTCCCGCCTTGAGAGAGTTGATTTTTTTTGCTTTTCCCCCCCCCCCCGTTTCAAACCAGAGCGCGACTGGTCCTCCAGGGGAACCCAACTAATCTAACACACTAACCAACCACCTCGGGGTTTTATTTTGCAAACCTTTTTCATTTCTAACTCCTGCCACAGGAGGGTGTTTTTTTCAGTTTCTATTTGATTTGTAATGTGTTGTTTCCTGTTGTTGTTGTTGATATTCTCCTGTCGTGGCGAAGCATGACCAACTCTTCCTCCTGCTGCCATCTCTTCCAGACGCCTCTTCCTCCTCCTCCTCCTCCTCCTCCTCCTCCTCTTCCTCCTCCTTTTGGTTTATTTCCATCGGTTTCTCCGTCAATTCTTCCTCCCCTTGCTGCCCCCCCCCAAACCAAACAGCGCTCATATTTCTATATATCTATTTATAACTGTTTGATCTTATGTTCTTCCTCCTCTCTCCTTTGTTTTCCTTTCTGGTTGCGTTTTTTTCTTTGTTTAAATGTCTTTTCTTTTTTGTTTGTTTTGTCCCTTCTTCTTCTCGTCTTGTTTCTCTGTCTTTTTTTCTGTTTCCTGTTTCCTGTGTTTCTGTTTCCTGTTTGCTGTCTCTGTCCGTCTCTGTCCCCCCCCCCCCCCCCCCCCCAACTCACTCCTACAGCATTACTTTTTCGATGCATGGAACACATTTGACGCCCTGATTGTTGTGGGTAGCATTGTTGACATAGCCATCACAGAGGTGAACGTAAGTAGAGCCACGCTCTCTCTCTCTCTCTCTCTCTCTCTCTGCTCTGTCTCTCTGTCTCTCTCTCTCCCGTCCCACCTCGCCCGCCCCGCTCGCCCCACCCACTCACCCACGCGCTCAGCAAACAGGACCTGGATGTACTTTAGTCCCGCCCCCCGGGTGTTCCTCGCGGAACGTTCCAGTAAAACCTTGGTGGGGAATGTGTGCCGATCTTGTATGTGTACACTTTCTCCCCATCAGTCCCTTTGCTATTTTATGTATTTTCTATTAAAAAATATATATAATACAAATTTAATAAAACATTGACATAATTAAACACTGTTTTATAAACGGTTATGGACCGGTTCAGTGGTGTGTATGTGCACTTTCTCCCTGGTCAGCCCCTTTCTATTTTGAGCTATCTATAAAAAACCGAAATATACACATATATATATATATATATATATATATATATATATATATATATATATATATTCATAGCACCTGTCAGATGGGTATTCCCACTCCTGTTTGCGGAGTGTCCACAAAGCATCTCTGTAACTATTGCATTTTCCTCAGCAGAATGAATCAATAGTCTTGCATTGTCTCAGCACATTGTGTGGTGATGGTCCTGATTCCCCCCCCCTCCCTCCCCCCTCCCTCCCCCTCCCTCCCCCCCTCTCCCCCCCTCCCAGCATGACTGACACTGTGGTAAATGGCGTCTGGGTCTCCGTGTCGTATCCAAGGCCAACTCACAGTATTTCTTTCCGAATGTGTAACGTACTACACAGTAGAGTTCGACCGATGTATCGGAACTTTCGATGTATCGGAACATCCGATAGATCGGAACATCCGATAGATCGGCCGAATATCGACCTGTGAATCGATCGGAAATGATAAGTAAATAATTCACTAAATTGTCACAAGAGAATTTGAAAATAAGGAATCAAAAGAAAAGTAACATGGAGTTGAAACAGTTCAGTTGCCATGACAATGATGCCGCATCCCTGGGTATCAGGTGATGGATTCACTCTGTTCACTCTTGCTGTAAACACTTGTGAACTAGTGAATGAGCACCGGACAGCGGGAATGGAACAGAGAACCTTCTGGTTATCAAACCACCCGTATTCCCATCCTCCAGTGAGAGGTTCACTGCTCCCACTGGGGTACCACTGGGTACCACTGGGGTACCATGGGTACCAGTGGGTACCACTGGGTACCACTGGGTACCACTGGGGTACCACTGGGTACCACTGGGGTACCAGTGGGTACTAGTGGGTACCACTGGGATACCAGTGGGTATGAGCCTTCATGAAGGCATGAAGGCTTTTGGATGTAAAATGAATCTGAGCAAAGACTCAGTGTACTGTGAGGGCTTGGCCAGCGGACACGCACGGCTCTGGACCTTTACTCAGTTCGGTTCAGCACCCTCTCTGTCTGTCTGTCTGGATTGGTTTTGGATTGGTTTTGGATTGGTTTGGTTGGTTTGGTTGGTTTGGTTTGCGGTTTTTTTTCAACTTTTCAAAGTCTAACTTCTAAC
>CM051022.1:1915347-2007847 GCA_027704905.1 Muraenolepis orangiensis | reverse complement strand
TGGCTGTGACCACCACGCCTCACCACTCCAAGCCCTGTCCTGGAGGAACTGATCACCTGCTGTCTCACTGAATCAGACCCACAGATCATCTGCTATCTCACTGAATCAGACCCACCAGATCACCTTGAATCAGACCCACCAGATCACCTTAATCAGACCCACCAGATCACCTTGATCAGACCCACCAGATCACCTTGAATCAGACCCACCAGATCACCTTGAATTAGACCCACCAGATCACCTGATAACTCACTGAATTAGACCCACCAGATCACCTGATAACTCACTGAATCAGACCCACCAGATCACCTGATAACTCACTGAATCAGACCCACCAGATCACCTGATAACTCACTGAATCAGACCCACCAGACCACCTGCTGACCACCTCATTGGGTAAAATAGTAGTTGTGGGTCAAAGGAAAAAGACAATCGGAAATAGTTGAATATGCAAAGAATGTGATATGTTACTTTGTATTCTATACTCTTATATAACCTGTGACATCAGCCATCTTGTATCCCATCCCCCCCTGATCTGGAGTCTGCTTCTCACACCACATCTCCATCTTGCCTCGAAAAAACAGAAAGTTTCCCTTTGTATTATTAAAATAATATTCACTCTCTCTCCTCCTTCTTCTCCTACTGCTTCTCCTTGTCCTCCTCCTTATTCTCCTCCTTTCCCTCATTATCCTCCTCCTCCTTTTCCTCCTCTTTCCCCTTCTTCGTCTCGTCCTTCTCCTTCTGCTTCTCCTCATCCTCCTCCTTCTTCTTCTTCTCCTTCTCTTTCTCCTCCACCTCCTTCTTCTCTCTCCCCTCCTCTTTATCCTCCCTCTTCCTCCTCCTCCTCTTTCTCCTCATTCTCTTTAATCTCCTCCTCATCCTCTTTGCCCTCCTCTTCCATCTCCTCCTCCTCCTCTTCCTCCTCCTCCTCCTCTTCCTCCTCCTCCTCTTCTACCTCCTCCTCAGAGGTCGGGCGGTCTGTTCGGCAACCACGTCAACTACTACGGCCAGAGCGACGGCCGCGCCTCCTTCCCGCCGTCCTTCGCCACCCAGCGACCGCTGCACATCAGCCAGAAGGGCTCGCCGTGCGAGGCCGAGAGCCCCTCCCACGAGAAGCTGATGGACTCCACCACCTTCACGCCGTCCTCCTACTCGTCCTCGGGCTCCAACGCCAACATCAATAATGCCAACAACACGGCCGTGGGCGGGGCGGCGGCCGTGGGCGGGGCGGCGGCCGCGGGCCTCGCCCGCTGCCCCGGCCCGTCCGTCAGCACCGTGGACGGGCACGGGGGAGGAGGGGAAGGAGGGGGAGGAGCTCAGCGGCCCCTCACCCCCGTCTTGCTGCCCCGCTCCTCCTGGTGCTTCCCCCCCAAGAGGTGAGCTGGGGCCCCCCCTCGGAGTGGGCGGAGTCTGGGGGGGTGTGGCGCTCTCTGTGCTTCAGGTTCATTTGTCTCCACTCTCTCCACTTCTACTACTACTGGACTAAAGATTGTATCATAATAGTAATATCTAGAGGACACTCAGTAGAGCACATACCTGCGCCACACCAAAAGGTCCTCAAAGTTAAAAGTTCATTTATTCAATAGCCTTTTTTGGGGGGGTTTGGTCGTTGGTTTCCCTTCCTTGATTAGACTTTGTCTATCTATCCTGTCCTTTTATTTCCTGAACAAACGTTGGTTGTTCTAGCCTGAAGCCTCTGCATTTAGCCCCAACTGTGTCCACCTGTATAGTTCAGTGACAGATGAGTCTGGGAGCAGAAGAAGTTCTTGTTTTAGTTCTGCTAACAAGCCAACACTGAGCAGCGTTTCAACACAGAGACGCAGAGCCGCTGTCCAACTGTCTTCTCTTTCCTCTCTTTACCATTTTTATCCTTTAATGTGGTGGCGACCAGGACATGTTTCTTTGACACCCTGATGCGGTATGTTGCTTAGATACACAGTGTGTGTGTGTGTGTGTGTGTGTGTGTGTGTGTGTGTGTGTGTGTGTGTGTGTGTGTGTGTGTGTGTGTGTGGAGTTATCCTATTCACATGATATGCCTCCTACCTGTACAGGGTGTATTATTGTAATATGATAACATGATAACAACATTGCCACATGCGACCATAACCACATGCGTTTGCTGTTCACTGTACTGCTTTAGCTTGCTAGAGCTAACGCTTGTATCTATATATGTGAAGCTAATCCGGGGAAACGTGGCATGTAGCACACACTATCTAAAGCTATCCTGCTGTTAGCCACCGCTCTGTCGCTGTAGGGCATGCTTAGCGATACCATTAGCACTCTTAGCCACCTGTGATTAGCATCAACGATTCCTAATATAATATACTCACAATCAGAGTGCCTTTATTGTCATTGTGCAAGTACATTGTACGAGCAAATATTTCACAATAAAGGTCTATTTTCCTTTAGGAATCCACATTTCAAATATGGGATGTGTGGGATAATGGGTGTTCTTCCGATGTCTTTGGCCGTCAGACGTACTGTAGCCGCTCCCCAGTCTGTTTCCTCATCCTCCCAATCGCACTTTTAAGGCTTTGCACCAGCAACCGTTTTTTCCAACCCAGAAGCTCGTGTCATTCTCAGCTTCTCCTTCCTCTCCAACTGTTCATTTCTCCCAATGCTGACTCTTACACCGATGGTGCGATGGTATTGACTTTATTTGCTAACAGATCATCTTCGTGTGTGTGTGTGTGTGTGTGTGTGTGTGTGTGTGTGTGTGTGTGTGTATGTGTGTGTGTGTGTGTGCATGTCTCCTCTCGATGTTCCGGTGCGTTCTCCTCCCGTCCGTCTTGTTTGTCCGTCTCTCTCTCTCATACGTCGCTTGTTTGTCCGTCCGTCCGTCTCATACGTGGTTCCGTCCGCAGCCTGGACACCAGCGAAAGCCACCTGCCCATCATCCAGCGGGGGGAGGGGTCCACGGAGGAGACGTACGACGAGAGCTACGGTGACGACAACCCCGATTACCAGGACCACTCGCTCTCCTCCGACATGTAGGACCGTCGCACCACCATCGTCAGTTTGCATATGTAAACAAAAGCTGGTCGTCGAGACTTAGGTATGGGGTGTGTGTGTGTGTGTGTGTGTGTGTGTGTGTGTGTGTGTGTGTGTTTGTCTAGGTTGGTGTATCACGATGAGAAGTGCAAGCAGTTGTCTCCCATGGAGGGAAGCCAGGAGGTTCCAGAGAGGAGAGGAGGAGAGGGAGGGGGAGGCACGTGGCAGTCCCCCAGGAGAGCCTTCCTGTGTCCCACTACGCTGGGTGAGGGGACGCACACACACATTCCCACACAGGGGGAGGAGGACCTCACTCACGTCTGTCCTCCTTGTGTCCTCCTAATAAAGGCCGGAGGTCCTCCTTCCACCTGGAGTGTCTGAGGAGACAGCCGAGGGCAGACCTGTCCCAGAAGACGTCCCTGCCCCTGCACCTTGTCCATCACCAGGTACACACACACACACACACACACACATACACGTGCACGTCACACACACACACACACACACACACACACACACACACACACACACACACACACACACACACACACACACACACACATACACGTCACACACAAGCAAGGTCACCCACACACACAGGCACAAAGTGCCCACACACACACGCAGACTATTAGCATGTTTAGTTTTCAAGTTTAAGCCAACTTGGTGATCAAGGTTGCCTCTCCTCCC
This sequence comes from Muraenolepis orangiensis, assembly GCA_027704905.1. Lineage (NCBI taxonomy): Eukaryota > Metazoa > Chordata > Actinopteri > Gadiformes > Muraenolepididae > Muraenolepis > Muraenolepis orangiensis. The sequence continues at coordinate 2,004,166 of CM051022.1, read as the reverse complement.
CTCTCCCCCCCTCTCCTCTCTCCTCCTCTCCTCTCTCGCCCCCCTTTCCTCCTCTTTCCCTCAACCTCCTCTCTCTCTCTCTTCCACCCTCCTCTCCTCCCTCTCCTCCTCTCTCCCCCCGTCCTCTCCCTCCCTCTCCCATCCCCCCTCTCCCTCCCTCTCCCCTCTTTCCTCCTTTATCCCACTCTTTCCCCCCTCTCCCCTCTCCCCTCTCCCTTCCTCTCCCCTAAACCTCCCCTCTCTCTCTCCTCCCCCCCTCCTCTCACCCCCCTCCCTCCCTCTCCCTCCCTCTCCCCTCAACCTCCCCTCCGTCTCCTCCTCTCTCCTCCCCCCTCTCCCTCCCTCCTCTTCTCCCTCTCCCTCTCCCCTCAACCTCCCCTCCCCCTCCTCTCTCCCTCCCTCTCCCTCTTCCTCCCTCTCCTCTCCCCTCCCTCTCCCCTCAACCTCCCCTCCCTCTCCCCTCTCCCTCCCTCTCCCCTCAACCTCCCCTCTCTCTCTCTTCCCCCCTCCTCTCCTCCCTCTCCTCCCCCCCCTCCTCTCACCCCCCTCTCTCTCCCTCCCTCTCCCCTCAACCTCCCCTCCGTCTCCTCCTCTCTCCACTTTGCTCCCCCCTCTCCCTCCCTCCTCTCCTCCTCTCTCCCTCCCTCTCCCCTCTCTCTCCCTCTCCCCTCAACCTCCCCTCCCCTCCCTCTCCCCTCCCCCTCCCTCTCCTCCTCTCTCCCTCCCTCTTCCTCCCTCTCCTCTCCCCTCCCTCTCCCCTCAACCTCCCCTCTCTCTCTCTTCCCCCCTCCTCTCCTCCCTCTCCTCCCCCCCCTCCTCTCACCCCCCTCTCTCCCTCCCTCTCCCCTCAACCTCCCCTCCCCCCCCCCCCCCCCTCTTCTCTGGTCCAGGCACTGGCGGTAGCGGGGTTGAGTCCGCTCCTCAGAAGGAGTCATTCTCCCACCCTGTTCAGCCGACTGTGTTCCACGCCGCCCTCCAGCCCTACAGGTGGGTGCGCTCCTACACCGAAATCCATCTGCCTTCAATCAGAGAGAGATCAGAGAGTGGTCCCAAAAACACCATGTGAACATGCTGTGCTGTGTTTTTTATCATTTGTTTCCAGCGCATGGCGGCCATGCGTCGTACCAGCAGGTGCCCTCCCTGAGGCTAGAGGGCAGCATCTCTCATGAGAAGATCAACAGCAGCCTCCCCTCTGTCAACTGTGGGCCGTGGTGAGCGCTACCGCAGGCTAGCATGACTGAAAACGATTTGGGCCACGCACCAAAATCTCCGTAGATTTACGTTACACACGAATGCCGTGTGTGATTGGTCGCTAATTATAGGTTGCCATGATTTATCCAAATTTATCGCATTTATCCGTAAAAAATTACTTAAAATGTGTCACGTGTTAGGTTTGGACCCAAATGCTGCAAATGCTGCAAATGCTGCTGTACACATTCTCATACACATTCACACACACACACTCATACACACACTCATACACACTCATACACACATTCATACACACATTCATACACACATTCATACACACATTCACACAAACATTCACACCAACATTCATCCACCGACGGCTGTGTCAGCCGTGCCTAACTGCTCCTACCTGGAGCAGTTAGGGTTAGGGTCTTGCTCAGGGACACCTCAACACTCGGCTAGGGAGACCCAGGGAACAAACCAGCAACCCTCTGGTTTCCGGACGAGCCTCTTCTGCCTCTCTTTATGTATGTCATATACCCGAATGTCCATATTGACATGTGATCGGATGTGATGACCTCACAGGTACGGCGACAGCAACGGGAACAGTCGGGTGGCCAGCCCCGCCCCTAGTGGGTCGGCGTCCAATCAGAGAGCCTCGCGACCGGTGTCACTCATCGTGCCCTCGCTACTCAACCAGGAGAGCGGCTCGCTGTGCCACGGCAGCGCGGGCAGTCTGGTGGAGGCGGTGAGTCCACCCAGACGATATGAGCGCTTCTATTGTGTTGAACACGTGTGTGTGCTAACCCAGAGAGAGCGCTGGTACGTTTGAAAACACCTCCACACTCGTATGAGATTTACAAACCTCTGAAGGAGCTGTTCTTGTTACAGACGTGAGTGTTTCCAGGTCTCACAGTGAAGGCCATTCTAACTGCAACATTGCATCGCACCTTTCTCCATCTCTGTCAATATGTTCCTTCTTCCTTCTGAAATACGTATTTTTTCACCTCCATCTCTTTCTCTGCTCCTCATTTTCCTTCCTTTAACCCCACCCATCACCACCCCCCCCCCTCTCCCTCCTCCACATTTTCCTCCACCTCCACCTCCCCCTACACCCCTCCCTCCTCCCCTCTCCTCCTGCCCACCCTCCTCCTCCCTGACTTCTTTCTCCTCCACCTCCCCCTCCACCACCACCACCACTCCCTCCTCCTCCTCCCTCTCCCTCCTCCTCCTCCCTCTCCCTCCCCCTCCTCCCTCCTCCATCTCCATCTCCCTCTCCCTCCTCCCTCTCCTCCATCTCCCTCCCCCTCCTCCCTCCCCCTCCTCCCTCTCCCTCTCCCTCCTCCCTCCCCTTCCTCCCCCTCCTCCAGGTGCTGATCTCCGAGGGGCTGGGTCGCTTCGCCCAGGACCCGGCCTTCATCGAGGTGACCAAGGCCGAGCTGGCGGACGCCTGCGACATGACCATCGAGGAGATGGAGAATGCGGCCGACAACATCCTCAACGGCAACCCGTCGCCTGGCAACCCGCTGCCTGGAAACCCGCCGCCTGGCAACCCGTCGCACGGCAACGCCGCGCCTAGCAACGACAACCTGATGCTGCCCTACCACACGGCCGCACCCCCGATGCACGGGGAGGCCAGAGGGGGGGGAGGAGGAGGAGGAGGAGGTGGGGGAGGGTCGGCCCACGGGCCCTCCTCGGTGGAAGAGCGCCAGGAGCTGTTAGGTGGAGGGAGAGAAGAGGAGGAGGAGGAGGAGGAGGAGGAGCAGGAGGAGAGCCGAGGAGGAGGAGGGGTAAGGCATCGAGGGGACAATGGACTCCTGGAAGATGAGGATATGGAGTGTGTGACGAGTTTGTAAAAAAAAAAGATATATGGGGGAGCGAAAGGATTTGTTCTGGACACGTCTCACGGCAACGGAGGAGGAGACTGATGCCGGGTGTAGCAGCGCCACGGCTGGAACTCACACATACACACACGCACACACACACATGTGCACACACACATCGTCTGCCTCTCTCTGCCAGGTTTAACATATAAGACGAGGACATTTGAACATGACCCGATGATGTTTCCATGTGTGTGTGTGTGTGTGTCTCTCTCTGATGGTGTTTTTTTTGCGTAGTGCAATATATCACACTATATACTACACTATACTATACCGTACGTGTGTGTGTGTGTGTGTGTGTGTGTGTGTGTGTGTTTTGGTTTGTGAGTGAGTGAGTGAGTGAGTGCGTACGTGTGTGTGTGTGTGTGCGTGTGTGTGTGTGTGTGTGTGTTTGTCACACATGTCTGAGTGTGTCTCTAAGTGCCTCACAGTTCTATTGAAAGTTGTTTTGAAAAACAAAAAAACCTGCAGGACAGCAAGAGCAAAAAGACGCAAACGCCAGGCGACGCAAACCGATGGTGCGACGAAGGTTCTCAAAATGGCGTTCCGTCCGTTTTTTATTTCTCTCCTCTATCTCTGTCGATTGTGTGTGTGTGTGTGTGTGTGTGTGTGTGTGTGTGTGTGTGTCACCACCTGGCTGTCTGAGGGGAGGGGGGGGAAACGGTGTTAAAGGACCACCATTGAGCTGTAAGCAGTTCAACAAGTGTCAATCTCTCTCTCACACTCACACTGACAAACACACACACGCACACACACACACACACACACACACACACACACACACACACACACACACACACACACACACACACACACACCACTTCCCCAGAACAGAGCTCCAGTGCTGAGTTTCCAACAGGGTCTCATGGGAAGCCTTCCTCCTCCTCCTCCTCCTCCTTCTCCTCTTCTTCCAAAGTTGGGACCCCGGGGACCGCTGTCAGACCGGGGGGGAGAGAGGCTTTAGTAGCCGGTGGGAGGGGCCGCCGAGAGAGGGGCTGTCGTCATGACGACCATAACTCTGTGGTTTTTCCTCCACATTTTTTGCCGACCGACGGAGCGCCGCCGACCGCAGAGACCCTAAAACGGCCGGCGTGTTGGCGCCCGAGGGCCCGGCCCGGGGGCCCCGGCCCTCGGCCCGCTGCAGAGATGGCCAGCCCACATGTCTGCCTCACTACCCACGCCTTCCCTCTGCTCCCCATTCTTCTCCTCCTCCTCCTCCTCCTCCTCCTCCTCCTCCTCCTCCTCCTCCTCCTCCTCCTCCTCCTCCTCCTCTCCTCCTCCTCCTCCTCCTCCTCCTCCTCCTCCTCCTCCTCCTCCTCCTCCTCCTCCTCCTCCTCCTCCTCCTCCTCTCCTCCTCCTCCTCCTCCTCCTCCTCCTCCTCCTCCTCCTCTGCCCTTTGTCACTCCGGGAGGTCTTTGTGTCGAACGGCGGGAAAAAAAACTAAGGAGGAGTTAACAAGCACGACAGATTTAAACGCCAAGAAGACTTGACGAGTCTGTCGTCGATGGAAACTCACTTCCTGTCCTAAGACCCGCCTCCTTCTAGCCTGGAATCCTATTGGGTAACGACACACTGGCTACAGACCACGCCCACTAAGTATTAAATGGTTCCTGTCCTGTGCAAAACTGGCGAGCTCCCGGCTGATTTAGTTTTCTACTCATAAGGTTATGGGTTTGATTTATCCTAGATTTGTTTGCACAATTGCTGGTCGTTACGATGTACTTTTGCTTGATTTAATTTAGGAGAATTTTAATAAGTTTTAAGTATTGAAACCTGTGCAAGCAGGACAAGTATTTGCGTGTGTGTGTGTATGTGTGTATACGATGCGTGTGTGTGTGTGTGTGTGTGTGTGTGTGCGTGCGCGCGTGTGTCAGCATTTGAGTACAGAATGTGTGTGTGTGTGAGATAATGTGTGTATCTAAAAGGGGGTATCTCTCTCTATCAGTATGCACCTTTGCCAGATTGTATCTATTTATTTATTTATTTTCCCAGAAGAGAAAAAAATGTGTGTGTGTGTGAGTGCGCGATTACTTGTGCGTTAGTGTGTGTGTGTGTGTGTGTGTGTGTGTGTGTGTGTGTGTGTGTGTGTGTGTGTGTGTGTGTGTGTGTGTGTGTGTGTGTGTGTGTGTGTGTGTGTGTGTGTGTGTGTGTGTGTGTGAACCTGGGTGAATATTGTACTCTACAGAGCAGATTTTAAGCCTAGACAGTAAAGTTAAGGTAGCATAATAAGTGTTGTGTGAGTGAGACTACACACCTCCCCACTGAGTCAGGACAGGCATGCTTCCAAAGCTTTTTGGTATATTTAGCGCAATGGGGTTCTTATTTTGGTTTTGTTTCTTCTTATTTTGTGTGTTTTCATTATTATTAGTGTTTTTTTTTATTTGAATTTTTTTATCTATATTCTTTAAGCCAAGCTGTCGAGTCAAGATCTACCAACACCTCAAAAAACCAAGTGGTTTTGTTGAGTTAAGTTTTGAGAGTGGAGAGTTTGATGGGAGGTGAGGCTTTATAATGCATGGTTAACGCTGGAGGAACCGCCCACATGTACTTACCACACAACTGCCGCGTTTGGCTCTCGAACGCCGCGGTGGCGTTCCAAGTACATCGGGGATTTTAGAGCTTCGACACAAGCTTTCACCAATTGTTCACCACTGTGGAAACGGCCGAACCAACGGGCGGTACGTCCCACACACGTGTGCCGGTTGGCGCTCTGACGTTTGTCCACATGGTGAAATATTTGAGCCCTGACGGGATCTCCGGTAAGTCGTTTGACACTTCAGATATATCCCTAACTTTAAGTCTCAGCCAGATGTGACCTAGTGAATAAACTGACCTAGTAAAGAAATAGGATTGTGTCTGATTGTGGAACATGACGTGTACACAGATTATGAACGGACTACCGAAATACCACCGCTCGAAACAAGAAAGAACTTTTAAGAAGTTTTAACTCTGGATTTCCGACTTCTGTTTATTTCCACATATTGCTATACCCAGCTAAATATAAACGATACAAACAATTATTGCATGATTTCACATCAAATGATGTGTTAAAACTTCAACGATAGTTCAACAATACCCACATTTCCGACCTGTAATTCCCGGATGGACACAACCGTTCAAAAAAAGGTGGGGTGTGTTTTTTCGCGAGTTCCAAATGATCGTGAACGCAGCTTCATTCCAAAGGAGAAAAGAATGTTTTTCCCAAAAAAAGAGTAAGTGATATTAATTTCCTGACCAATGAGGTTCATCTTCAAATTCCCTATGGCGGCCATCTTGGTTCTGAACACAAGCCGTCCGGCTAGCGTTTATAACCAAGATGGCCGCTAGGTGGATATAGTCCAAAAGTCAAATGAGAACAAGAATGACAAGCATATTTATTGTTCTGTATTTCTGTTTCTTTGTAATTTATTGGCTCTTACACAGTGTTCTATTGTAACTGTATTATAACAGTTGTTGTTGTTATTATTATTACTATTTACTTTTGTCAGGGATGGGTATTGCACACACACACACTGCCATATTGGACGCTACGGTTGTTCCCGTGATTGGATCAATTTATGCAAGTGACCTCGGACCATTGGTCACGTCATTCGGCTGCTTGGTCTCGTCTGGCTTCATTCTAATGTGTTCATTTCTATAGAGTTCTATTTTAGAAATCTCATTCTCCGCCGTCTCGGGCTACACGTTATTTTATCAAACAACAAGCTTAACACGTGGGTTTTTTTGTTTGTGAATTTGTTTCTAGGTCGAAGACGTTTCTTAAAGTCTAGAAGCCAAATTGAGCAGCTAGTTTTGTGAGCGAGTGAATGCTACGGTTCTCAAAGGGACGCGACCGGGCAGCCATTTTAAAGGCTGTCTCTCTTATTTCTAATTTCTGAATTAAGTTGTCTTCATTTTGATCACGCAGAACCTACTTATGGGTATTACGTTCTCATAATTGCCACTATTGTCATATTTGATTACATCATATTTTATAACAAATGACTGAAGGGAGCCATGATTTTATTGGTAGTACGTTGACGTAAAGACGTGATGGACTGAAGTAAAGCCATGGAAGAGCGTAGGTAGACGGAGATCTTGAAAATAATGTTCACTTTATCCAATAGAAAAGAATATTAAAACCATAATATATAATAGAGGTAAGTAGCCTACTGCTTAGAGATCCCCTAGTCTTCACCAATACTGCATGGACAGAGAGGGTGAAGAGCGGCGGGGCCCTGGTAGCCGGTGGTACATTCCGTGTTGTGATGTCTGATGAATGTAAAGGCATGATGAGCAATGCAGATAGCATTTTTATAAAGATGAAATTACAAACCTAATCCACAAAACTGTTTCCCATGTCCAGAAATAACCAGTTTTAATGAACAGTGTTTCAAATACACAATAATCCACCATAGTTAGTATTTAAATTGTATCTTTATAAAATCTCGTAAAATGATTGAATAGTAAATGGATGGTGAGTCTGGGAACGGCCATTTTGAGAGCATAGGAGCATTGGAATGTTAGTTGTGGTTCAGTAATTCACCGTGAAAGGATTGGTCACCTTATGGGCAGACATTGTTGTGTTGGAAACCGCCAGTGTTTCTCAAGTGAGAAGTTTTCGTTTTCGCCTCGGTTACGGTTTATTTACGTTGATTTAGGATTTTACAGCTCTACACCTCTCAATATGGCGGACTCTCGCCAACAAAAGAAATCCCATGATGCATTGCCCTGTCCCTATAGAGGGACAGGGCCTGGGGGGACAGGAAGTCTGTCTACATCACACAAGATATGCAATAACCGTGACTGTATGCAAGGTTCATATCATATGTCAAGTATATGGGTTAATTTGTGACAATTTGCTGCTGACGACCAGTAGTTAAACACATGAGACACATGAGAGATGAGAGATTGGTTCCAGACCCATTTAATTTATCTAGCAGTATTGATATTCTATCTATATCTATCTAGTCTATAGTATCTATCAACCATTATTATCACTTAATTAATAACTTTTTGATTAAAAGGAGGAACACTTAAACTTTTCAAGGCAGACTAACTTGAGCTTGAAAGGGTTAAAAAGCTGTGTCTTCACCATAACCGCTGACATCTATGTTCTATCCATTTTTTTTAATGAATCAATCATAGTTTATCAGTAGTGCCAGCTAAATTGGATATTGTCATGATACTTACGTTTTGTTAATTACTCACTAGTAGCCTCGTAGTAAATAAAGACTGGATGTAAGAATGTCCCTTAGAGAAATGATTAGATCCATCCCTGTCCTTGAAAAATGTCTGACCTCGAAAGTCACATGGAAGCGTTTCTCTCTATAAGCCGACCCTGATATGTGGGAGTGTCTCTTGTGCCCACAACATATTTCAAAAACCTCCCGGTAAAAGTGTGTTGATTCCAACAGGAGAGTCTTTCTTTCCATGTTGTGTAGCATGCCGAGTGGGCGTGGCCAGGGTACGATTTCTTTAAATTCTCAAGTCATTAATTTGTCTCATTTTGACGCAGAATGCCATCGCCGCAGGCTTATATGTATTAAATATATTTGGATTTATTAATAATGATATTTTCTTGGTGGAATGTAGGCCCTTTAGGTCAGACCATAGCTTAATAACCTATAAATAACCAGAAGTCCAAATGTCTCCCTTTGTTTTAGTGCATAACAATTCAAAACTGAAAATGTTTAATCAACATTATGAACAACCTGAATTTGAACCTTAAAGTAAAATATGTGCAAATTCCACAATCTTATGCCTCATGTGCATTACAATGTACAGATCAGTGTATCTACAAAGGCACCAAACATTGAATCACAGTTAGCAGGAACTGAACAATATAGTGAAACAATATAGTAACTTCTCTGTCATTTTTACACTTCAAAGTCATCCCGCGGGCCGGATTGGACCCTCTGGCGGGCCGGTTTTGGCCCGCAGACCGTATTTTTGACACCCCTGCAAACAGGGCGCTCTACGTCTGGTCTATTATTTGTCCATTTACCTAACATCGAGTGGAAGATACCTAAAAAATATAAATAAAACAATCACCACTTCCCAATACGGCTGCTGCGCTTGTTGCTTGCTAATCCAAAGTAGTAGTCTGGGCTGTTAAAACTGATGCTTCCTTTGTTCCGTCTCCAGGACGAGGATACCAATATAAACAGATGAAGTGTGTGTGTGTGTGTGTGTGTGTGTGTCTGTGTGTGTGTGTCTGTCTGTGTGTGTGTGTGTGTGAATTAAACAGGGAATGTAGTAGTTCAGCTGGGCTGTTGTCGGCGGCAGCGTTCACAAACACACTGGGACGATCTCGTCCACGCCGTGTAGCACAACCTCAAACAGCCTCCCGCCGCCTCCGTGACCCGCGCCGTCTCCGCGTTAGCGTGTCCAGCGCTTAGCGGTTGTGTACGTAACCAGGTTGCAAACTATTCGTAAGATTTGCGGGCGTACGGATGCTTTAAGAACGGCTCGAATACTCCAGATTTTAATCATGCATTAAAGACCAGAAAGAGAAGTAACTCCACTGTTTCCCACTGAGACGGTTCCGGTCACTTGCAAGGCCTGGTTTTGTTTCTGTATCAGCATGAGTCAGTTGTGTCCATCTTGACTTTAGTTAAGTGAACATGTTAGCAGGAGACGTGTTTTCTTTGTCAGATAATAATAATTGGTTTTGTTTTTTTGTAAGAGAGATATGTTCATAATATTCACAAAGAGACCAACAAAATATTTGTTGTTATATTAGTAGAGGCGCTACTGTTAAATATAGTACTTAATGACCACCTTTTATGGTTAAAAAAATCAAGACTAACTAAAAAGTGATATTGTGCTTATGGTAGCTTTGGAGGAGGCCATCTTGTAAGTTATTTTATTTAAGTGAATTGTCCTTCAGCCATTGGAGGGATTCTGATATTTTCTCGGAATTTAATTTCATTCATTTGGGAGATTCGGTTGTGATTCCTTGGGAAGTGTTCTGGGGTTGCTAAGCGACACTATTCGAAACTTGGGAAACTTTAGCAGCGACGCGACCTTTTCCTCTTCCTTCATCTTCTTGGAAAACTATTTCTTGTTCCGTTAATTTATTCATTACATTTTTTTAGATTCTAGAAAGGGAAATAATACAAATTGAATAAATCAGAATATTAATCAATCACCTTTTCTACTCGTATTTTCAATAAAAAGTGAATGAAAAACCAAAACAAAAAGTTTATTTGTAAATAGTGGATGTACAGTTTGTATCTGTAACTCGTCAGTCTGTCGTTGGTGACAGAGTCTGTCTTGCTTATAACGCACGCTACCAGTAAATAAAAAAGGAAAAAAGTATATTTAGACTGTATGGTCCCTTGAAAGCAAATTTTAAATTAATCTCTGATGTATATTCCTGTAACATTGCATTTTTATCTGAGGAATGATGTTATTAAAACATTGCAAATAAATTACATTTCCTACAGCCGTGTTGTTGTTTTATCTTTTAAGTGTCATATTTCATATTAATATTGAGAGTGTGTGTTGACGACTGGTTTGGCCACAGGTGTGCAGGCCTCACCTGACCCCAGAGCCCAATCAGTTTGACTGGGCTCAGGTGAGGCTGCTTCAACCAGCCGTTCATCTCACACACACTTTGATCATTCTTCTCAATGTTCAATTACTGTTGTATCTTAAAAAATGGTATCAAGTTGTACCTAGCTAAAACTATGATTAATAAGCTCAATATGATAATAGAGAATACATCATTACACAAGGTGTATAGATAGGCCTATGCAGTACAGCACAACTCTGATTGTATGCTTAATGTAGCAGGAATACGGGGCTCAGGTAACTTCCCACACTCTGCTAGGCCTTGAACGCACCACAGAAGGTCAACTCCTCCCCAGACCACACCTCCTCATTAGCTCAGGGGGATTCAGGGCACCTGTGGCCTCATGGCAGCCCTCTTGCTTCATTGCTGCCTGCCTGTTGCCACATGGCCACCTCCTTGGACTCTAGGGTAGGTCACTTGGTAGGTTTTATGTTTTGATCAGCCACTCAAAGTCCTGATGTGCATTTTCATACTCACTGGGTTGCAGTCACTTTTCTTAGTCTTGTGTTAACTGAAGCTCCTGACCACCTGGAGGGTTGGAGGTTGGTTCTGCCTCCCCTGCTTAGTGCTGTTAAGTTATTACTTATATTGATTAGTGGCAAGTAGCGTGTAACAAGTACCTGAAGTAAATGATTAACTGCTTATCACTGTATCATGAAACTAATAACTTATCCAAGGTGGATATCAGCTGCTGCTCTGCTTCGCTCTTGCTTTGCTCTTATTCGTCTTTGCTTTTAGCTGCTCTGCTTTTAGCTGTTTTAGCTTTAGTGTTTCATTTGGAATTGAGTGTATCTTAACTTGGACCTACTTCTTACCCGTGACTCCCTTCTCGGCCAGTTTCACATAGAGCTGGTGGAGCGACACAAGGTGTTAATAGTACTCTTATTGTTTGACATGTTTTAGTCCAACTGTTTATAATGGTTTGAAGCTCTTAGTAACATATGTGTTTTAAACCTACAGTAAATAGTTAGCATGATTATAATACACGTTTTAAATCATTAAGTGAGCACACTCTAAACCAAAGCAAAGGGATGAAATTAATGAGGGCTGAGTGCGTCAGTATTTGACAAATCTCTTACACACACACACACACACACACACACACACACACACACACACACACACACACACCTGACCTGAAAGGCTAAGAAACAGCAGTATGTTCCACATGTTGTTACACCTGTAACACAAAAACACAAACAGTTCATAAGTTGACACGATTAGCATAAACAAAGATCACAAAGACGGCAATGGCCTTCATAACATCCAGTATGTCCATCACACACATCTGGTTATAAATATATTCATATCAATATAACATATGCTCACCCAATGTTTCTACCTACCTTTGTTGCATTGGATGAGTGCAGTACACGTGCCTGGGAGTTTAACCCAGTTTGACAGAATAACGGTATCTATATCTGTCCATCTACGTTGATCCATCTTCTTATCCATCTACATCCAGCCACCTATCTATCCGTCTACAGCCATGTATCTATCAATCCACATCCATCCATTTATCTACAACTATTCACATCACTTCATTTAAACAATCTACCTATCACTCCACCCAGCTACGCAAATTATGCAAAAAGATTTGCTAAGTAAACACTATGAATTTCATTAAACCTTGAAGCACCGGAGTAACCACACAAGCCGATGGTTTCTATGGATGGTAACCATTGGCTGATATCTGGGTTTTAGAGTTGTGAAGTTCAATTGGATTAGATTACACTCAATAATTCCTCCCCTGGAGTGTACCTTGTTTGGGATTCCAAAGGTGGAGTGGAGTCACTGGTGATTGCCTCGGTGTACTTTGAGAAGACATCTCTAAGTACCAGAGCATTTAGTCTTCCATTGGAAGCTGGTGAAGTCTATGGGCAACACAAGAGGCCTGGATGAGGCCCATAAATGGTTAAACCTTTGGCTTCATTTGCCAGTACACAACTCCCACATTCCTGACATCACCGCCCTACATCACCTGCCACGATGGGCCAGTAGCTGTGTGTGTGTGACACAGGGCTATGTTTGTTTACATGTTACGTAGGTATTGGGTCTATTAAGTTAATTTCTGCTTTTTGCTGTGATTTATCATATTTTAAAATTCTTTATATTATCATTTTTTATGGTAGTAGTTGAACTCTGCTTGGACTTTGACGTGGATATGGAGCACATGATTGACATTACTGGGCACACCGCCTCCTTGGACACCACCCACTTTTCCTTAATTGACCCTGAGTCATTGGTCCGCGACCAATGGTCTTGACACTAACTGCTCCTGACGTGCTGGCTGTCTCCGCCGTCGGTGTATGAATGGGTGAATGTGAGGCATGACTTGTAAAGCGCTTTGGATAAAAGCGCTATATAAAAGCATCCATTACCATTACCTTTGCTTGTTAGCTCTATTGTTTGCAAACTTATTGTACTTTTACTTGAGCACATTTGGAGGAAAATGCACTTATGACTTCTGGTGACAAGTTGTTCTCTTGCCTACCTATGTGACGCACTATTGAAAGTGGCTTTGGCCAAAAGTTAATGTAAATACATAATCCAGTGGAAATCAAAGTGCAGGGCGTTTGGATCCTCTGCATCATCGGTGTAGGAGTGACGATTACCCGAGCTGTCTCTGTATTGGCTGAGGACAAACTGGTGTGATGCTGGAGCCCGGATTGTTGCTGGCGGAACCAGTTTGTAGTACAGACGGAGTCGGAGTCAAAAAGAGTTCAATAACCCATAGGCGTCTTAATTGTATATTGCTCTAAAGAATAACCTGATATGAGGTGTGAACGGGAGACTTTCTACCGGAAGAGGAACTAGAAAGGTCCCATGCACTAATGTCCCCGGCAACACAATACCCCACCCGTAGTTCCGGGGGTGAATTATGTCACTCCACCACAAAAGCCCCCCCAGAATTCAACTCCAACGGCCTGGAAACGTCAACATGCACTGGCTTAATCCTGTCAACGGAGACAGTCTCATGTCTACCACCAACATCCACCACCGGGCTCTTGTCCCCGTGTTGTATGACCTTGAGCGGGCTGTCGTAAGAGGGGCGTAGGGGTCCGCGGTGGGCGTCGCAAAATCCTGGCGACAAAAACTGGCGACTGAAAAAGGCAAGTGGCTGCCAGGCGCCGTTGACCCATTGCTCGTGCACCGCGCCGATGGCGTAGTCAGACGCGTCGGTTGTGATAGTGATGGGGGCCTTGTGTGACGGGTGAGCCAACATGGCGGCTTGGCTCAGGGCGGCTTTGGTGGCATCGAAGGCGGTCTCTCTTTTGGGCGTCCAGTCGATGGTCTGGCTGGGGGACGTGCCTTTCAGAGCCTCGTACAGCGCATGGCTACCCGGCGGATGAACCGGTGATAAAAAGTCACCATCCCGAGTAATTCCCGGAGTGCTTGAGCTGTGTGGGGGTGGGAAAAGGAGGAAACGGCGGGAGGGGCGGCGGCATCTCATCTTTGTGGATGAGATGCTCGAGGAAGTGGATGGAGGACACCCCAAACAGACACTTGATAATCAGGCCCTGGTGGTTGAGCCTCGTAAAAAGGTCTCGGAGATGCACTTGGTGCTCTTCTTCAGAGGAGCTTGTGACAAGGATGTCGTCTAAATAGACAAAGATGAATGACATCTCTCTAAGTGCTGAATCCATTAGCCGCTGGAAAGATTGAGCCGCATTTTTAAGTCCAAACGGCATCCTCAGGAACTCAAACTGCCCGAATGGCGTGACCACCGCCGTATTGGGGATGTCTGCGGGGTCCACTGGAACCTGGTGGTAGCCACGCACCAGGTCAACTTTGGAAAACACAAGTTTGCCCGCCAGGTGTGCAGAGAAGTCCTAGATGTGGGGGATTGGGTAACGGTCGGGTGTTGTAGCGTCGTTAAGGTGTCTGTAGTCCCCACACGGCTGCCACCCGCCGTCTGGTTTAGGGACGATGTGGAGCGGCGAGGTCCAAGGGCTGTCCGAGCGTCGGATGATACCAAGGCGCTCCATATTGGCGAACTCCGACTTAGCAACCGCCAGCCTGTCGGGGTTAAGCCATCTGGCCCTAGCATAGACGGGGGGGGGCCTTTAGTGTCAATGTGATGCTCAACACCGTGTTTGGTAGTCGTGGCGGAAAAGGTAGGCTGCGTCAAGCTGGGAAACTCACGGAGAAGACATTGATATCCGTCACCCTCTGAGAGTTGGCTGGAGAGCCCGTCGTATGTCGCCTCGCCGCGGACACGTGCAAACGACGAAAATGTGAGTGAGTCCACCAGGTGGCTGTTCTTAACGTCTACCAGTAGCCCGTTAGCGCACAGGAAGTCTGCACCAAGGAGGGGGAAGGAGAGGTCGGTCGTGACGAAGTCCCATGTAAACCACTGGCCCCCCGAAACACAGGTCCACAGCCTTTGTGCCATAGGTTTGGATAGGCGTTTCGTTAGCGGACATTAAATGTCTTTAGTCTCGGATACTTCAGCGAGACTTACGTCGGAGTCACCAGTGTGGGGGAGCAGAGTCAAAATAGAGAGCTTGATTTGGAATAGGGAACCGGTGCGCTGACGTGACTACGGTCTTCTGTGACGGAGTGTTCTCCTGGGTGTAGTTACCCCAGGTGGACACGAGGGGGAGGCAGAGGAGCGTGGCTGGAGAGGAGAGTGGTGTGATGCTGGAATCACAACACAATCTGCGGTATTGTGGCGCACCATTGGAATCAAGTCCCGGAGCAGAATTGATTCCGATTCAAATTTGGTTTATTTGTCACAGTGTACAGTTCAATTTTATCACCAGCTCTGAAGATAACAAACATCTGCTTCAACCAAGGGTGACCAATGAGTGGGGCATTGGGTGATGAGATGAGGTGAAACTGGATGTGCTCTTGGTGCTCAGGGAGGCAGTGGGAGGTAGAGCAGCCACCTCACAACCGAAAGGTTGCTGGTTCGATCCCCGGCTCCTCCTAGCAAAAACGGTGTGTCCCTGAGCAAGACACCCTGCTCCTGACGTGCTGGCTGTCTCCTTGCATGGCTGACTCTGCCGTTGTTGGTTGAATGTGTGTATGAATGGGTGAATGTGAGGCATGACTTGTAAAGCGCTTTGGATAAAAGCGCTATATAAATGCAGACCATTACCATTTAGTGGTTTCCGGAGAGGACGTCAAGCCAGAGGCCTCCCATCCAGGGCATTGGCAGTTGCTGGGAAGGCTAAGGGTTCGGTGATGAGGCCGGCCTGGGAAATTCTCATCAGTCCACAAGGAGGGGAAGCGTAGCAGGGGAAGAGTCTCATAGTCGACAGTGTGGCTTGAAATTAGAAGTTTTGCGAGGGGAAAAAGGGAAGTAGACGGATGACAAGCACACCCACATCTACTGCTGAGCCCTGAAACAGAACAGGCTAGAACGTGACCGCACTACCACACTTGGCCCTACCTAGCTGCATGGGCTCAACGTCCGGAGGAATCGTTGCGGAAAATAAGCCGAGAGGGGAGATAGCCTGCAGTTTGCCTGCAGGCTCTGTCGTCTCTGGAGATCGGGGCCGTCTAGTGGTTAGAGACACCAGGGTCTTGAAACTAGAGGGTTCATCCCCAGTGACTAACTCATCAAAAATGCACCTCAAAGCACCTGATTGTCCCACCCAGTGTCAGCTACCACAGTTTGAGTATATACTCTGCTCCACACTGGCTCCTTCCAGCTGCATTTAAACAGAAACCCTTTATTTGAAAGAATATGTGTGACCCTTTTAAGAAGGATCATCTGTCCTTTTAATCTAAACGTTCAGTGGTTACCATCCATGAAACCCTTGGCACTGTGCTTCAAGGTTGTATTGAAATTCAGAAGATAGGGATTTCCTGGATGCATGCTACTGAGCAAATCTTTCTTTGCATAATTTGCATAGCTGGGTGGAGGGATGGATGGGTAGTTAGTTTAAATGGAGTAATGTGAATATGTTGATATGTACTGTATGATGATGGATGTAGATGGAAATATAGGTGTGTGGATGCAGTGGAGAAAACACATCTGGTATCTCCATACAGTCCAAGAGGAAAGACGATGTCTTCGAAGCGACCTGGTGTTTTCCTTATTCCTCTTGGTCATTGAGAAGGGGTTATTCTAGGATAAGGCGGGGCAGGGCTTGCAGTCATCAATGTGTTCAATGGATCTTCATTGTTTTCTGGGCTGGAAGGGGTCACATGTGGAGAGACAGTAGGCAAAACTGTTCCCCGCAGTGTCGCTAGCGGGTCCTCTGAAGCACGATGCCAGTGGTGGTTGCAGGCTATGGGGATGGAGTGGCGACATGAAAGGCAGGTTGTGCCTCTCCGCAATAAGGTGCCATCCGGTCACGTGTGCCTTGCGACCATTTGGGGCAAATTGCACACTGTCGATTCACTTCACCAACACACTCCAACACATAAACATGGCTCAATCCAGTTGTTATCTAACTTTGGGCTACGTCCCACGCTTCGGTACATAGACCCACACCAGGTCTCCAGCGGTGGACCTTTCACTCGAACATCATAGGCCCTTTTCTGCCTGACGTTTGCCTCTTTTGCCTGCATTCAGGTGAACTGGTGCGCTACCTCCATTCTGTCTTGTAGCTGACGAGCATACTTCGTGCCTGCAGGGGCCTCTGGACTGTCTGGTGTCCGTCCTTAAGCTAAGCAGTGGCAAGCAGGGGCTGCCACTGCTTGCGTGTTTACTCCTGTGCTTCAAGGTTGTATTGAAATTCGGGAAATTAAGGCATTTCCTGGATGCGTGCTACTGAGCAAACCTTTCTTTGCATAATTTGCATAGCTGGGTGGAGGGATGGATTGGTAGATTGTGTAAAGGAGTGATGTGAATGTATGTTGATATGTACTGTATGATGATGGATGTAGATGGAAAGATAGGTGTGTGGATGCAGTGGAGCAAACACATCTGGTATTTCCACACTATATACAGTTCATATCATTGCATGTGTTGCCAGATGAGCAAATTTCCAAAGACATGTTATTTTATGTCTTCTATTTTAAATCAGTTGTTTTGCTGACCGCTAGTGGTGCATGAGGAATACACCATATTGACATACCCTAAGGCAGGGGTCATCAACTACATATATATACTTTATGTGGCGTGGTCTAGGTCTAGGCATCCACGTGCAGCTGTATACTGGACCTCCTGTCGGACAGCTGCCAGGTGGTGAGGATGGGCAGCACCACCTCAGAGCCACTGACCCTCAACACAGGAGCCCCCCAGGGATGTGTGCTGAGCCCTCTCCTCTACTCCCTCTACACCCACGACTGCATGGCTATGCACAGCTCCAACGTCATCAAGTTTGTTGACGACACGACAGTGATGGGCCTGATCGCCGGCGACGACGAGACAGCCTACAGGGAGGAGATCGGATCGCTGGAGCAGTGGTGCCAGGAGAACAGCCTCGCCCTCAACGTCAAGAAGACCAAGGAGCTGATCGTGGACTTCAGGAAGCAGAGGAGAGAGCACAGCCCTATCTCCATCGACGGTGTTGCAGTAGAGAGGGTCAGCAGCTTCATGTTCCTCAGGCGTCTGAATAAATTCAGCATGGGCCCCCGCATCCTGAGAACATTCTATAACGGCACCATCAAGAGTGTTCTTACAGGGTGTATCACTGCCTGGTACGGGAACTGCACCGCACTGGAGCGCAGAGCGCTTCAAAGGGTGGTGCGGACGGCCCAGTATATCGTTGGAGGTGAGCTCCCCTCCCTCCTGGATATATACAACCAGCGGTGCGTGGCCAAGGCCACCTCAGTATCAAGTGCCGCACAAACAGACTTAGAGATAGCTTCCACAGTCAGGCCATCAGGCTGCTGAACAAGGGCGTATAGCATATAACAATGTATATTTTATTACATTGATTTATATATACATATTGCTCTTTTTCTGTGCCGATATATTGCATTTTATAAATTGCATTTAATTTTTACTTTATTCTATTTTTATCTTATTTTTATAACTGCTGTCTGTCGTCGGGTATTGCACAAAAGATTTTCACACCACTGCTTTATACTTGAAACTGTGAAGTGACAATAAACTTGTCTTGACTATATATTCAAGCAGTTTTTATTTGCCATATGCAACATGTACAATGGAATGCTCCCACCCCATTCCCTTTGCAGTCATTTCCTACAATGTAACACTTGTTATGCTATACTATGTACTTACTTACTTTTACTTTACAACTCTACGGCAATACTTACAAATTTGACTGATATATACATACCGGTATGTTGAATTGTGCAAAAAGCATTTAAATGCTACAAATCAATATATGATTGGTTGATCAAATAGTCTATAGTATATACCTACGTATTACAGTAATAATACTGTAAATTGTGCAATTCATCTATCAATACATTTAGATTTCATTTAGTTATATTTTGTTTATACTAGTTTTGTTTAGTAGTTATTTAGTTTTTAGCTTAGGTATTAGTATATTTGTGTGTGTATTTATTCCCCCTGTGTCAACTGTTGCACCTTAATTTCCCTCGGGATAAATAAAGTTATCTGAATCTGATTTAATCAAATAGAATCCAAACGTACGCTCTCCTTCAGTCTAAGGGCCAATGTCAGCGGGAATACTTTGGTTGAAGGATATTCTTCCCAGCAACCCAGAAAAATATCTGATTGGTTGAATTGTTTTTCCAACACAAAACCACTCAAATGCGTCGTGCATGGACCGAGAAAGACAAACAAATCAACGTAACACTGTAATAGAACACAGATACGATTGTATCTAAATTGTTTTTTTCATCGGAGTTCCAGGGTCTTCGCTGAATACCTTGAAGGCCCTGACGCTTCACCACTGAGAGAGATATATATATATATATATATATATATATATATATATATATATATATATAGAAGCGTCGTAGCCCAACTCTTAACTTGTTCATGCTCAGAGGGTCTTTTCTCTCTTTTACACGACTTACACAAATCACAGGGTTGGGAGAGATGCCAAAAACAAGAACAGTTAAAACTGGGAAACTATCTGACTCCACACACACTCGTCCTCCCCCTCGCGCTCCCCCCTCCTCCTCACGCCCCGCTCCCCGCCTAATTAAACAACCGCCATGACTCTCTGCGTTGTGTAGTGGGTTGATGTGTACCGGGGCCAGGAGGATAGAGGGGAACAGGACTCCAATGCTAGAGGAAGAGCAAACGTCCCTCATTTATGGTCTTTGAAACACAAAACGGAACATCCGGTTAGCGATGCCATGCGCAACTAGCTCGCCCATAAAGTAGCTCAAACACATTAGCGTTAAACATTGTTCTAACATTAAATTGATGTATATGATTCAGTCCTAATAAACACACTTAAAACCTGACGTGTCAAATACAAATAAAACACACACAATGATATTAACTTTAACAAAGTATGTCCTGGGCCTATATCCGGATCATCTTTCTGCCCTGATCTTATTTGCTGCTTGGTCATTGAAGGAAGGGATTCAGTTCACCTGTGTATGGCTTATGTTCAACGTTAGGTTCACGGGTTTTGGTAGCTTCCTCAGCCTGACCACCTGAGACAGCCTCCAGCTCCTGGTCCGGTTCCCCGATCACACTTTCGGGGTAGCCCAACAATCGCGCAGATGAGAGTTTCTCTTTCAGAGACCGGAATGCCCCTATGCATTCCTCAGTCCAGAGAAAGGGTGGCGAACGGAAGTCATTTTTTCCGCCCTTGTCTTCTTTTCTTGTTGAGGACGTTGATGTGTGGACCATGATTGTCCCATTCACCATAGGCCTTAGGAGTTTAAAGACTGCCCAGCTGCCATAGCATTTCCATCCATCCATCCATGACAGGAGGTCCAGAGGCTCCAGCCTGCTCATTGTCAGGCAACACAGTCCTGCAAACTCTTACAACATGCCCAGGCCGGCCACAACGATGGCACACAAATGTGGTTCCCCCGCACACGTTCCCTGTCCCTGGCCGAGGCCTGAAGGGGGCTGGTGCTGGGGGGATGCTAATTATTTTTACTCTGTTCTTTCTGATACAAGAGCCATGTCTTTGACTAGTGCAGTTAGCTCAGAGAGTCCAGATTCATATATTCCTCCATCAGCTTTGTCACATGGTCCACTTTGATGGTTACTCCAAGCAACCTGGACCTGGCTGAATGCCTGTTTGGGCTGAGGATTAAATCTCCTTGATTCTTTGGAAATATTTCTCATCTCCACCTGCAGTTCTCGGAAGCTCAGTAGTCTTGGCTTCATGGGTGCAATTCTCAAAACCCTCATCGGTCAGCCCTCTCATGGACTGCCTACCCTATTCAGCATCACGATCTGGAAATAACTGACCACCATTTTTAATCCTCTTCCACCTCTCTGTGTTAGTGAGCACAAGTACAGCACAGCGAAAATAATTTGGCATCTCTTGCAGTAAAGTGCATGGTAATATAACATTTACAGTTTACACTTGCTAAAAGACAGTCTACTAGGTATAAAAACATTTATAAGATTACTTATAGAGTATGTATGAGATATGTGCATAATAATAGGTAAATATATATATATACAGGTAAGTATTTAACAGGTAGTGATCAGGGTTATGCAATTATGAAAAACAGGATAAATATATATAAGTGTATCTACAGCAGGTAGTGAGCAGGGATATGCAGTTCTATCAACAGTTGAGGATTTAAATCTCTACGGCAGGTACAGTAAACATTTAAAAATGTACACGCTATCATACCGGTATGTTATCAATAAATATGTAAACTATAGATAGAGGTAGGTAGCTATGATTACAGTGCAAGGCAGTCGAAGACATTGATGGTGATGTATTATTATTAGAGGATATATTTAGCAGAGGTGGGGGGCAGGGGGGGCAGCAGGTGGGGGGGGGTCTGTCTTCGTGGTGCAGAGTTCAGGGAGATGACAGCTGAGGGGAAGAAGCTGTTCCTAAGCTGCTTGACTTGGAACAGAGGTTCCTGTAGCGCCTCCCGGAGGGGAGGAGGGCTAACAGTCCATGGTTGGTCGAGAGGTGTCTTTCACTATTTTTTGTGCCTTCCTCAGACACCGTTTGTGGTGGGTAGTGTTTATTGCAGGGAGGGGTAATCCAACGATGCGTTCACGACTGTGATGCAGTTGGTGAGTATCCTTTCGATGCCACACCGGTAAAAGTTCACCAGAATCTGAGAGGACAGATGGGCTATCCTCAGTCTCCTCAGGAAGAAGAGACGCTGGTGAGCCTTCTTTACCAGTAAGGCAGTATTAAGGGACCAAGAGAGGTCCTTGGAGATGTGGACCCCCAGGAATTTGAAGCTGGAGACACGCTCGACCTCCACTCCGTTTATGAGGATAGTGGTGTGTGCGCCAGCTCTAGTCTTCCTGAAGTCCGGGGGGCTCAGGACACCGCCCTGGGGAATGCCGGTGTTCAGGGTGAGGGTGGAGGAGGTGAGATTGGCTAATCTGACAGACTGGGGTCTGTTGGTTAGGAAGTTGGTTAATAACCAGTTACAAACAGAGTAAGTCAAGAATCTTGGTTTTCATGAGGTTTATGAGGAGGGGATGATGGTGTTAAATGCTGAGCTGAAGTCGATGAACAGCATTCTCACGTGGGTGTTGCTCTCATCCAGTTGGAAGAGAGTGGAGTGAAGGGCTGAGGAAATGGCGTCCTCCGTGCTCCTGTTCTCACGGTAGGCAAATTGGTATTAATCCAGTGAGGGTGAGAGGCCAGATCAAAGAGCACAACGCAGAAAGTCGACGTGGAAAACCGCAGCTTTAATGAAGAATGGACTGATAAGTCTGCATTCATCAAGACTGGTTCAGAAACAATTATATGAGAGCATGCGGTAATGAATCAAAATAACTTAATGTTAAATGTGGGCATTTGAAAATTATTAAATATAACTAAATGTTAAATAAGGACATGTGAAAATCAATAAATATAACTAAATGTTGAATGAGAGCATGTAAACCTTTATAAATATAACAAAATGATAAATGAGGGCATTTGAAAATTAAAAAATATAACAATGTTAAATGAGAGCATGTAAACATTTATAAATATAACTCAATTTTAAATGACAGCGAAAAATGTATATATACAACAAAATGTTAAATGAGAGCATGTGAAAATGAATAGATATCACCATTCAACTTTTGGCCTGTCCCATTGGTGGTGCCTCTATGTCTGCGTAATTAGGGACCTTCTGTCTACAATAAAATGTCATGCCTAAGAAACTGTATTTCTTTACCATGATATTCAAAACAAACGTTTCCATAAATCCGAAAGATAATTCACAACAACCTGTATTTTAGTTTCTGGTTTGGGTATTTGTTGTTTGTTCTACGTACCGTAACAATGCGCTTCCCTCGGTCCCTTTTAGTCTCTTTTAACGCTGCATAACAAATGCAAAGTGAGAATGTAAATCAGAATTAGGGATCTTGTGTGGTGATCATTTGCAAGATCTAAAACCAACAACCATTGACTTCCTGTTGGCACAGCACATTGGGGGTTTGGCATGCACTGCTGCATTTATGGCCTTTTGGTCCTAATATATATATAACGGATACTGATCTGTACACGGTCGATGGCTGAATTTGGGGTTTACTGTCATTTCAAGATGCAAGATTGTCTATTTTTGCCATGTGTAACAAGTCCAATTGAATGCTTATTCCCCCCCCCCTTCCCTCCATCCCTTTAACCTTCCCCACAACACATTCCCCCTCAGCCCGCAGTCTTCTTCAGTCTTCTGGGGAGTCTGGTGATTAGGAAACTGGATCAATATATCCAAATGTATCTACAGCAGGCAGTCAGCAGGGATATGCAGTTGCATCAACAGTTGAAGATTAAAATATATACGGCAGGTACAGTAAACATTTAAAAATGTCCACGCTATCATACAGTTATGTTATCAATAAATATGTAAACTATAGGTAGAGGTAGGTAGCTATGATTACAGTGCAAGGCAGTCGAAGGCATTGATGGTGATGTATTATTATTATCAGTGACGGTGCTGCTGGTGATATTGGGTGGGGGGGCTAACTAATTATAGAACTACACATCAATAGTTTACGCAACAGCAACAGCAGTATCACATCTGAATGTGTTGTCATATACATAAATGTGAAGTTCATACTCAGTTTGGTGATGATAAAGGAGAGGCAAACAGAAACAAACGTCTTAGCTCAGCTTGTAAATCATTCTCATCTCATCACAGACAGCTGCCTCTGGCTCCCCTGGAGGCTGAGACAGGACACTGCACTCTAGCAGTATTAGAAGTTACAGCAATACAGCATGTCCTCTACAACAGGGGTTCTCAAACTTTTTGTTTCTGCGGACCACTATTTATCATCAAGGATTTTCGCGGACCACCTCATATGCAAACCGTAAAAATAAGTACATATAAACGTAGTGTTAAAACGCAGATATTTTTTTATAGTTAATTATAGACAATCAAAAGTAAATTGAAGCCTATCTGATACTTTTGTTGCACGTGTGACCGGTGTCTGTCTGCGTTGTGTCTGTTTCTCAAAGAGGACGGCGGACAACTTCTTTTTTTCTTTTGGTTCTTGACCATATGTTCAAATCTGCATCCACTCATAGAACACAACAGCTGCATCAGTGAACATGAACTGCAGCTTCAGCTCTTTCAACATCCGATTGTATCCGTGTACAATAAGGAAACAATAAATAAAATAACAGATTTTGTGCAATTATAGGCTAATTAAACTCAAAACAACCATGTTACACACGCACAGCAAGTCCAGTGGAAACAAATAATCTTATCAATCACACAGAATATAAAATGAATTAACATAAACGTGTGTAATAAGGAAATAATAAATAAAATAACTGATTTTGTGCAATTATAGGCAAATTAAACTCAAAACAACGCACACGCACAGCAAGTCCAAGCTAACCTTATCACTCAGCTAATGAGATGGATGATGTTGCTTCGCAGACGTCAACATCTGGATGTCAGTTTCCAGCGATGACAGCTTCAATCTGAGATCTGGTTAAGTCAGTTCCGATATTTTGTCTTCAACGAGACCAGTGATGAAATCCCGACTCACAGAGGTAAGTGGTAGGAAAGGGCATAAGAAACATCAAGGCCTTGTCGGACAGCTCTGGGTATTCTGAAGCAGCTTTTAGCCAAAAGGCAGGCAGGCATCTCTGAGAAAAATCCACTTTTAAAGCACTGTCACAGGACAGTTCAACAAGGCTGTCTTGCTCTCTGTACGTAAGGTTTGAGAGGATGTCATCGTCCAGAGGCGCAAATGGATTTCTGATCCAGTTCGCAGTTGTGTCAGGGATAGGGAAGTACATCCGTAGCTGTGTTTTCAAACTGTGCAAGTGCTCCCTGACGTCATTTTTCACATTATTTGGAAGCTGCATTTCCGCGGTGTCCAAAAAATCGGATAGGTTTGCAAACGAGTCATAGTTTGACTGCACACACAGGCAGTTTGTCATTTTTACAACAAATACACACTTGCAACTGATAACACTGGCAATGATTTTATATGTATTACTATTCAAATATATTCGATGGAGCAAGTCACATATGAGGTGGTCTCCGAAAATCCTTGATAATAAAAAGTGGATTTTATTCAGCTTTTTTCCACGGACCACCTGCAGTACCTCCGCGGACCACCAGTGGTCCGCGGACCACAGTTTGAGAACCGCTGCTCTACAACATTATAGAGAAGCACCCTCAAGAATGGCCTGAAACCAAAAAAAACCGCTCTCCTCCCCTCTTTCTCACTCACACACCAAAACTATTTCACTTTTTTATTTTTATTTTTTTACACATTAGCACATGCCTTTTTTAACAAAAAACGACATGATATAACAAAATGCTCTATCAGCCTATAATGTCAGAAAAGGGTCCGCCCACAGAACTTGAATCCATTCAAGCTATGCACTACAAAACATGTTCAAATAGTGCGACTGCCAATAGATACTGCAACTGTCTTATCAAGATACAAGATACAAGATATTTTATTGGCCAATTGCAACAGCGAATGTTGCAATTGGCCTCATCCAGGTGGAAGAAAGAGTGGAGGGCTGAGGAGATGGGTCCTCTGTGCTCCTGTTCTCATGGTAGGCAAATTGGTGTTTATCCAGTGAGGGTGAGAGGCCACTGTGGAGGACTTGGATGGAGCCCAGGGTGTTGAAGCGCTTGGTGGCTCTGTATGTGCTGAGCAGGGTCAGACCCATGGTGTCCAGGCAAGTGGTTACTTGTGTGGTTACTCCTGTGCTTCAAGGTTGTATTGAAATGTATAAGGTTTGCTAAGCAAACCTTTCTTTGCATAATTGCATAATTTCTGGGTGGAGTGATGGATGGGTGGATGGATAGGTAGATAGTTTGAATAGAGTGATGTGAATATGTAGATGGGTAAGTAGATAGATAGATAGATGGATAGAAGGATGGATCAACGTGGATTAGCCTCCCCTTTTGATTGTGCGTGGCTTTGCGTTAGCAAGCTCTGTTATAAGAAAAGCCCAGGCGTGTGGACTGCACTCATCCACTCTAACAAAGCTCATCCAATGCAACAAAGGTAGGTAGAAACATTGGGTGAGCATATGTTATATTGATATGAATATATTTATAACCAGATGTGTGTGATGGACATACTGGATGTTATGAAGGCCATTGCATTTGTTAATGCTCATCGTGTCAACTGATGAACTGTTTTGTGTTTTTGTGTCACAGGATGTGGAACATACTGCTGTTTCTTAGCCTTTCAGGTCAGATGTGTGTGTGTGTGTGTGTGTGTGTGTGTGTGTGTGTGTGTGTGTGTGTGTGTGTGTGTGTGTGTGTGTGTGTGTGTGTGTGTGTGTGTGTGTGTGTGTGTGTGTGTGTGTGTGTGTGTGTGTGTGTGTGTGTGTACCTGTGTGTATGTGTGTGTGTACCTGTGTCTGTGTAATATGGTGATGCTACAGACCACACCATAAAAATAAGCACATCAAGTCCCAAAGCTGAGGTTCTCTGTAGTTCCATGTTTGATTGCCACTGGTGTAGCTGAGATGTATTGTAATGCATCAGTTGATTTGTGTGTGTCTGCGCTGTCTCTCTTTGACGGCCTCCCCTGCAGGGCTCTTCCTGGGCCACCATGCCTGGCCTCCCATCTCCAAAGCCTACCACTTTGTGAACCAGAAGCTGACCTGGAACGATGCTCAGCAACACTGCAGGGAGCAGTTTGAGGACCTGGTCACCATAGAAAACTTAGAAGACCTCCAGCGGGTGCAAGAGTCCAGAAAGGACAATCACTACATATGGATCGGACTTTATGACGACCGTACAAGTTGGCAGTGGTCCCTCGGCAACCAAGACTACAAAGTTAGCCAACACTACGGCCATTGGGGATCGGGAAAGCCAGACTTCTATGGAGGCCGTGAGGCCTGTACGGCTATAAGCGGTTCCGGGGTTTGGGATGATTCTAATTGCGCCAACAAATTAGGGGCAATTTGCATTAAAAGTGGGTGCATTTTTAAAATATAGTTTGTTTTTAGTCCTGGTATTAGAGTATAAGTATCATTTTTAAGTACTGGGAAAAGTGGATTATTGGCACACATTGAGATCAAACATAATGACATTAAGCTATTCAGGTCACTTTAGCAATATTTAATTAAGGAATACAGACTGAGATATCGAGTTAATCTGATGCATTATCCAATATATATTTTATTTTTTCCTCCCCATTCTGTTGTAGATGATGGCAGCTACATCTATGTCCCAAACAAAATGACTTGGGACCAGGCGAGGCAGTACTGCCGCTCTAGTTACACTGACCTGGCCATTGTGCGCAACACGGCTGAACAGACAAACATATCTTCACTAACTAATTCAACCGTATGGATTGGCCTCCACAGAAATCCATGGTCCCACTGGTCTAACGGAAGTACAGCCACATTCTTGAAATGGGAACGAGGGCAACCAAACGACTTTCGATCCCGTGTAACTCCACGTTGTGTTTGTATGGGCCTCACAGGGTTTTTTCATGACAATCATTGTTACGTGAAGCGTCCTTTCGTCTGCCAGGGACCTTTGAAGCAACGCATAACCTTCAAGTTAAAGATGAGCTCTGCAGTGGACATGACGGACCCTGAGGTGGAACACCAGATTTTGGAACAGGTACGGTAGGTTCCTGAGGTTGGAGATGTTTGAACAACAAAACAGCAAAAAGTAAATTGCATGCTTGTCTGAAGGATGTTGTTCCCAGTTGGTGACATGAACTAACTTCTGTGTTGGCGTGTATGGCGAGTGGCGTCACATGGTGCTATGTATGGCCAATAAGATAACTGCCATTACCCACCTGCTGCCAACTTCTGCATTCATCATATTTTATATTAAAATGTGGGTTTCCTGTTTATAGATAATTGAACCATGGTTCAAATATGTTTACCTGTGATATGAGAAATGCATTATTAGGAGCATTTGAATGTAATACATTCATAAACTTACACATGTAAGACATTAGTCAAATACTGAAGCACTTGTCCTCATTTATTTCACCCCTTTGCTGCTCTCCTTGGAGTTTGGTTTTGAGTGTGATTACTTAATGATTTAAAATGTGTATTATAAGCATGCTAACCTTTTATTTACACATTTTAGGGTTTAAAACACTTTTGTTACTAAGAGCTTCAAAATTTTAGAAACACAGTTGGGCTAAAACATGTCAAACAATAAGAGGTAACCCTTGAATACTATTGCTAGTACTATTAACACCTTGTGTCTCTCCACCAGCTCTATGTGAAACTGGCCGAGAAGGGAGTGACTGGTCAGAACCTCAGCTGGGTTCTGAAGGACGGACGGGTGTTCCACAAGGACCAGCCCAGTAAGACCTGAGGAGGGGATTGCTGTGGTGGTGTCCCTGTAGCAGTGGACGCTGCCACAAGCCATAACAACCCGTAGGCCTTGATTACCATGGACCCACAGGTGTGGAGCTTCAACCAGCCACCAACCACACACACTCCACAGTCTCTCTATAGGATCTCTGTGTTCTGGTCTGTGTATATTTACATAGCCTATACTTATAGTCCTTGAGCAGACGCTGGTCTCCAAAGGGATCCACTTTCAGGCTGAGAATATAACATTGTTTGCTTGTTAGTTAGTAAGATATTGTTTTATTGTTTGCCTGTACTTTTACCTGAGCACTGGTTCAGTTCTTGGAGACTTGTTGGGAATGAAATGCACTTATGACTTCTGGAGACGAGTTGTTCTCTTCTTTGTTGAACACACTATGGCAAGTCGCTTTGGACAAAAGTGTCTGCTTCATGACTGTAATGATATGTAAAGAATACCTAAAGCATACAATCAGAGTTTAACTATCGTTAAAACATGTGTAATGAAATATTCTCTATCATATTTTCCTTGGTTTTTGCAGTAGATTATTTTATGAGAATGTTATTATATGGATATTATGGATTATGGATAAGTAGTAGTAGTATTAATGAATGTTGTTGTTATTACTATTATATTATTGTTGTGAGTAGTAACTAATTAATCCTAATGTCATTTTATTAATTATATCCTCCTGTGTTTATTAGTGATGTTTATTGGTCATGACCCCAAGCATAAACAGAAAGCATGGCTGACCGTGACAAGGTGGTGTTTCTTTGACTCACGATTAGACAATTTACGTGATTTACGTGCAGAACTGGTTTTACTAGTATGTCTTACTTTAATTAAACACAGGTAAATATACTTGACGTTGCCTTTGACGTGACATTATTGACGCAATCTTTGTAACAGGCCTATTGTCATGTGAAGAACAGCGGTCATTTCCACTAGCTGCCCAGGCTTTGCGTTATGTAGTTATGTGGTCAGACCACCTCGTGAACATTTAGGAAGAACAGCATACATTTCTATATATATTGGATTTAATAAATATATTTATGTTCACACGTCACAAACTCTTGCAATAAACCGGATTTCTCATCTCCATGTGTTCTTGTCCTCTGGAGGAGCCTCAAGTAGCCATTTGAATGGCTGGTGGCAGCGTCATCTGCAACAGAACGCAGTCAGACAAAATACCATATATATATATACATATATATATATATATATGTATATATACATATATATATACATATACATATATATATATATATATATGTATGTTGAGTATAAGTCGTAGGACCAGCCAGACAGCTAAAAAAAAGCACGACTTATAGTCCGAAAATAGGGTACTTTCTGTGAGTCATGCTGAAGAAGGCCCACCAGCTCCTCGGGGCCCTGCGGGGCCTCAGGAGAAGCGGCACATGGTGATGTAGAGAGAGTCCTGAGGAGGACTTTCTGGACTCTGGATACCCGTTACTGCACTGTTCTGCACTGTATTGCACTGTATTCATGATGCTGCTGCACTACTGTATATATCCTCCATAAGTCACTTTATTGTTTTTAGTCTGTACTTCATACTGCGGGAGAGAATGGGGAGTAAGCATTATATTACTTTAGTACTTGTTGCATAGGGCAAATAAAAATATTGAATCTCTGTATATTCCGAAGACAAGAAATGTGCCACACAGAAACTACAGGACGTAATTTAATTAAGAGATACAAATATAACACTACAATTAACAAAGTAGACATAGCATACATAAATCTATGACAGTGACATTAATCATTAATCATTCCTGTAACATTGCATTTTTATCTGAGGAATGATGTTATTAAAACATTGCAAATAAATTACATTTCCTACAGCCGTGTTGTTGTTTTATCTTTTAAGTGTCATATTTCATATTAATATTGAGAGTGTGTGTTGACGACTGGTTTGGCCACAGGTGTGCAGGCCTCACCTGACCCCAGAGCCCAATCAGTTTGACTGGGCTCAGGTGAGGCTGCTTCAACCAGCCGTTCATCTCACACACACTTTGATCATTCTTCTCAATGTTCAATTACTGTTGTATCTTAAAAAATGGTATCAAGTTGTACCTAGCTAAAACTATGATTAATAAGCTCAATATGATAATAGAGAATACATCATTACACAAGGTGTATAGATAGGCCTATGCAGTACAGCACAACTCTGATTGTATGCTTAATGTAGCAGGAATACGGGGCTCAGGTAACTTCCCACACTCTGCTAGGCCTTGAACGCACCACAGAAGGTCAACTCCTCCCCAGACCACACCTCCTCATTAGCTCAGGGGGATTCAGGGCACCTGTGGCCTCATGGCAGCCCTCTTGCTTCATTGCTGCCTGCCTGTTGCCACATGGCCACCTCCTTGGACTCTAGGGTAGGTCACTTGGTAGGTTTTATGTTTTGATCAGCCACTCAAAGTCCTGATGTGCATTTTCATACTCACTGGGTTGCAGTCACTTTTCTTAGTCTTGTGTTGACTGAAGCTCCTGACCACCTGGAGGGTTGGAGGTTGGTTCTGCCTCCCCTGCTTAGTGCTGTTAAGTTATTACTTCTATTGATTAGTGGCAAGTAGCGTGTAACAAGTACCTGAAGTAAATGATTAACTGCTTATCACTGTATCATGAAACTAATAACTTATCCAAGGTGGATATCAGCTGCTGCTCTGCTCGCTCTTGCTTTGCTCTTATTCGTCTTTGCTTTTAGCTGCTCTGCTTTTAGCTGTTTTAGCTTTAGTGTTTCATTTGGAATTGAGTGTATCTTAACTTGGACCTACTTCTTACCAGTGACTCCCTTCTCGGCCAGTTTCACATAGAGCTGGTGGAGCGACACAAGGTGTTAATAGTACTCTTATTGTTTGACATGTTTTAGTCCAACTGTTTATAATGGTTTGAAGCTCTTAGTAACATATGTGTTTTAAACCTACAGTAAATAGTTAGCATGATTATAATACACGTTTTAAATCATTAAGTGAGCACACTCTAAACCAAAGCAAAGGGATGAAATTAATGAGGGCTGAGTGCGTCAGTATTTGACAAATCTCTTACACACACACACACACACACACACACACACACACACACACACACACACACACACACCTGACCTGAAAGGCTAAGAAACAGCAGTATGTTCCACATGTTGTTACACCTGTAACACAAAAACACAAACAGTTCATAAGTTGACACGATTAGCATAAACAAAGATCACAAAGACGGCAATGGCCTTCATAACATCCAGTATGTCCATCACACACATCTGGTTATAAATATATTCATATCAATATAACATATGCTCACCCAATGTTTCTACCTACCTTTGTTGCATTGGATGAGTGCAGTACACGTGCCTGGGAGTTTAACCCAGTTTGACAGAATAACGGTATCTATATCTGTCCATCTACGTTGATCCATCTTCTTATCCATCTACATCCAGCCACCTATCTATCCGTCTACAGCCATGTATCTATCAATCCACATCCATCCATTTATCTACAACTATTCACATCACTTCATTTAAACAATCTACCTATCACTCCACCCAGCTACGCAAATTATGCAAAAAGATTTGCTAAGTAAACACTATGAATTTCATTAAACCTTGAAGCACCGGAGTAACCACACAAGCCGATGGTTTCTATGGATGGTAACCATTGGCTGATATCTGGGTTTTAGAGTTGTGAAGTTCAATTGGATTAGATTACACTCAATAATTCCTCCCCTGGAGTGTACCTTGTTTGGGATTCCAAAGGTGGAGTGGAGTCACTGGTGATTGCCTCGGTGTACTTTGAGAAGACATCTGTAAGTACCAGAGCATTTAGTCTTCCATTGGAAGCTGGTGAAGTCTATGGGCAACACAAGAGGCCTGGATGAGGCCCATAAATGGTTAAACCTTTGGCTTCATTTGCCAGTACACAACTCCCACATTCCTGACATCACCGCCCTACATCACCTGCCACGATGGGCCAGTAGCTGTGTGTGTGTGACACAGGGCTATGTTTGTTTACATGTTACGTAGGTATTGGGTCTATTAAGTTAATTTCTGCTTTTTGCTGTGATTTATCATATTTTAAAATTCTTTATATTATCATTTTTTATGGTAGTAGTTGAACTCTGCTTGGACTTTGACGTGGATATGGAGCACATGATTGACATTACTGGGCACACCGCCTCCTTGGACACCACCCACTTTTCCTTAATTGACCCTGAGTCATTGGTCCGCGACCAATGGTCTCGACACTAACTGCTCCTGACGTGCTGGCTGTCTCCGCCGTCGGTGTATGAATGGGTGAATGTGAGGCATGACTTGTAAAGCGCTTTGGATAAAAGCGCTATATAAAAGCATCCATTACCATTACCTTTGCTTGTTAGCTCTATTGTTTGCAAACTTATTGTACTTTTACTTGAGCACATTTGGAGGAAAATGCACTTATGACTTCTGGTGACAAGTTGTTCTCTTGCCTACCTATGTGACGCACTATTGAAAGTGGCTTTGGCCAAAAGTTAATGTAAATACATAATCCAGTGGAAATCAAAGTGCAGGGCGTTTGGATCCTCTGCATCATCGGTGTAGGAGTGACGATTACCCGAGCTGTCTCTGTATTGGCTGAGGACAAACTGGTGTGATGCTGGAGCCCGGATTGTTGCTGGCGGAACCAGTTTGTAGTACAGACGGAGTCGGAGTCAAAAAGAGTTCAATAACCCATAGGCGTCTTAATTGTATATTGCTCTAAAGAATAACCTGATATGAGGTGTGAACGGGAGACTTTCTACCGGAAGAGGAACTAGAAAGGTCCCATGCACTAATGTCCCCGGCAACACAATACCCCACCCGTAGTTCCGGGGGTGAATTATGTCACTCCACCACAAAAGCCCCCCCAGAATTCAACTCCAACGGCCTGGAAACGTCAACATGCACTGGCTTAATCCTGTCAACGGAGACAGTCTCATGTCTACCACCAACATCCACCACCGGGCTCTTGTCCCCGTGTTGTATGACCTTGAGCGGGCTGTCGTAAGAGGGGCGTAGGGGTCCGCGGTGGGCGTCGCAAAATCCTGGCGACAAAAACTGGCGACTGAAAAAGGCAAGTGGCTGCCAGGCGCCGTTGACCCATTGCTCGTGCACCGCGCCGATGGCGTAGTCAGACGCGTCGGTTGTGATAGTGATGGGGGCCTTGTGTGACGGGTGAGCCAACATGGCGGCTTGGCTCAGGGCGGCTTTGGTGGCATCGAAGGCGGTCTCTCTTTTGGGCGTCCAGTCGATGGTCTGGCTGGGGGACGTGCCTTTCAGAGCCTCGTACAGCGCATGGCTACCCGGCGGATGAACCGGTGATAAAAAGTCACCATCCCGAGTAATTCCCGGAGTGCTTGAGCTGTGTGGGGGTGGGAAAAGGAGGAAACGGCGGGAGGGGCGGCGGCATCTCATCTTTGTGGATGAGATGCTCGAGGAAGTGGATGGAGGACACCCCAAACAGACACTTGATAATCAGGCCCTGGTGGTTGAGCCTCGTAAAAAGGTCTCGGAGATGCACTTGGTGCTCTTCTTCAGAGGAGCTTGTGACAAGGATGTCGTCTAAATAGACAAAGATGAATGACATCTCTCTAAGTGCTGAATCCATTAGCCGCTGGAAAGATTGAGCCGCATTTTTAAGTCCAAACGGCATCCTCAGGAACTCAAACTGCCCGAATGGCGTGACCACCGCCGTATTGGGGATGTCTGCGGGGTCCACTGGAACCTGGTGGTAGCCACGCACCAGGTCAACTTTGGAAAACACAAGTTTGCCCGCCAGGTGTGCAGAGAAGTCCTAGATGTGGGGGATTGGGTAACGGTCGGGTGTTGTAGCGTCGTTAAGGTGTCTGTAGTCCCCACACGGCTGCCACCCGCCGTCTGGTTTAGGGACGATGTGGAGCGGCGAGGTCCAAGGGCTGTCCGAGCGTCGGATGATACCAAGGCGCTCCATATTGGCGAACTCCGACTTAGCAACCGCCAGCCTGTCGGGGTTAAGCCATCTGGCCCTAGCATAGACGGGGGGGGGCCTTTAGTGTCAATGTGATGCTCAACACCGTGTTTGGTAGTCGTGGCGGAAAAGGTAGGCTGCGTCAAGCTGGGAAACTCACGGAGAAGACATTGATATCCGTCACCCTCTGAGAGTTGGCTGGAGAGCCCGTCGTATGTCGCCTCGCCGCGGACACGTGCAAACGACGAAAATGTGAGTGAGTCCACCAGGTGGCTGTTCTTAACGTCTACCAGTAGCCCGTTAGCGCACAGGAAGTCTGCACCAAGGAGGGGGAAGGAGAGGTCGGTCGTGACGAAGTCCCATGTAAACCACTGGCCCCCCGAAACACAGGTCCACAGCCTTTGTGCCATAGGTTTGGATAGGCGTTTCGTTAGCGGACATTAAATGTCTTTAGTCTCGGATACTTCAGCGAGACTTACGTCGGAGTCACCAGTGTGGGGGAGCAGAGTCAAAATAGAGAGCTTGATTTGGAATAGGGAACCGGTGCGCTGACGTGACTACGGTCTTCTGTGACGGAGTGTTCTCCTGGGTGTAGTTACCCCAGGTGGACACGAGGGGGAGGCAGAGGAGCGTGGCTGGAGAGGAGAGTGGTGTGATGCTGGAATCACAACACAATCTGCGGTATTGTGGCGCACCATTGGAATCAAGTCCCGGAGCAGAATTGATTCCGATTCAAATTTGGTTTATTTGTCACAGTGTACAGTTCAATTTTATCACCAGCTCTGAAGATAACAAACATCTGCTTCAACCAAGGGTGACCAATGAGTGGGGCATTGGGTGATGAGATGAGGTGAAACTGGATGTGCTCTTGGTGCTCAGGGAGGCAGTGGGAGGTAGAGCAGCCACCTCACAACCGAAAGGTTGCTGGTTCGATCCCCGGCTCCTCCTAGCAAAAACGGTGTGTCCCTGAGCAAGACACCCTGCTCCTGACGTGCTGGCTGTCTCCTTGCATGGCTGACTCTGCCGTTGTTGGTTGAATGTGTGTATGAATGGGTGAATGTGAGGCATGACTTGTAAAGCGCTTTGGATAAAAGCGCTATATAAATGCAGACCATTACCATTTAGTGGTTTCCGGAGAGGACGTCAAGCCAGAGGCCTCCCATCCAGGGCATTGGCAGTTGCTGGGAAGGCTAAGGGTTCGGTGATGAGGCCGGCCTGGGAAATTCTCATCAGTCCACAAGGAGGGGAAGCGTAGCAGGGGAAGAGTCTCATAGTCGACAGTGTGGCTTGAAATTAGAAGTTTTGCGAGGGGAAAAAGGGAAGTAGACGGATGACAAGCACACCCACATCTACTGCTGAGCCCTGAAACAGAACAGGCTAGAACGTGACCGCACTACCACACTTGGCCCTACCTAGCTGCATGGGCTCAACGTCCGGAGGAATCGTTGCGGAAAATAAGCCGAGAGGGGAGATAGCCTGCAGTTTGCCTGCAGGCTCTGTCGTCTCTGGAGATCGGGGCCGTCTAGTGGTTAGAGACACCAGGGTCTTGAAACTAGAGGGTTCATCCCCAGTGACTAACTCATCAAAAATGCACCTCAAAGCACCTGATTGTCCCACCCAGTGTCAGCTACCACAGTTTGAGTATATACTCTGCTCCACACTGGCTCCTTCCAGCTGCATTTAAACAGAAACCCTTTATTTGAAAGAATATGTGTGACCCTTTTAAGAAGGATCATCTGTCCTTTTAATCTAAACGTTCAGTGGTTACCATCCATGAAAACCCTTGGCACTGTGCTTCAAGGTTGTATTGAAATTCAGAAGATAGGGATTTCCTGGATGCATGCTACTGAGCAAATCTTTCTTTGCATAATTTGCATAGCTGGGTGGAGGGATGGATGGGTAGTTAGTTTAAATGGAGTAATGTGAATATGTTGATATGTACTGTATGATGATGGATGTAGATGGAAATATAGGTGTGTGGATGCAGTGGAGAAAACACATCTGGTATCTCCATACAGTCCAAGAGGAAAGACGATGTCTTCGAAGCGACCTGGTGTTTTCCTTATTCCTCTTGGTCATTGAGAAGGGGTTATTCTAGGATAAGGCGGGGCAGGGCTTGCAGTCATCAATGTGTTCAATGGATCTTCATTGTTTTCTGGGCTGGAAGGGGTCACATGTGGAGAGACAGTAGGCAAAACTGTTCCCCGCAGTGTCGCTAGCGGGTCCTCTGAAGCACGATGCCAGTGGTGGTTGCAGGCTATGGGGATGGAGTGGCGACATGAAAGGCAGGTTGTGCCTCTCCGCAATAAGGTGCCATCCGGTCACGTGTGCCTTGCGACCATTTGGGGCAAATTGCACACTGTCGATTCACTTCACCAACACACTCCAACACATAAACATGGCTCAATCCAGTTGTTATCTAACTTTGGGCTACGTCCCACGCTTCGGTACATAGACCCACACCAGGTCTCCAGCGGTGGACCTTTCACTCGAACATCATAGGCCCTTTTCTGCCTGACGTTTGCCTCTTTTGCCTGCATTCAGGTGAACTGGTGCGCTACCTCCATTCTGTCTTGTAGCTGACGAGCATACTTCGTGCCTGCAGGGGCCTCTGGACTGTCTGGTGTCCGTCCTTAAGCTAAGCAGTGGCAAGCAGGGGCTGCCACTGCTTGCGTGTTTACTCCTGTGCTTCAAGGTTGTATTGAAATTCGGGAAATTAAGGCATTTCCTGGATGCGTGCTACTGAGCAAACCTTTCTTTGCATAATTTGCATAGCTGGGTGGAGGGATGGATTGGTAGATTGTGTAAAGGAGTGATGTGAATGTATGTTGATATGTACTGTATGATGATGGATGTAGATGGAAAGATAGGTGTGTGGATGCAGTGGAGCAAACACATCTGGTATTTCCACACTATATACAGTTCATATCATTGCATGTGTTGCCAGATGAGCAAATTTCCAAAGACATGTTATTTTATGTCTTCTATTTTAAATCAGTTGTTTTGCTGACCGCTAGTGGTGCATGAGGAATACACCATATTGACATACCCTAAGGCAGGGGTCATCAACTACATATATATACTTTATGTGGCGTGGTCTAGGTCTAGGCATCCACGTGCAGCTGTATACTGGACCTCCTGTCGGACAGCTGCCAGGTGGTGAGGATGGGCAGCACCACCTCAGAGCCACTGACCCTCAACACAGGAGCCCCCCAGGGATGTGTGCTGAGCCCTCTCCTCTACTCCCTCTACACCCACGACTGCATGGCTATGCACAGCTCCAACGTCATCAAGTTTGTTGACGACACGACAGTGATGGGCCTGATCGCCGGCGACGACGAGACAGCCTACAGGGAGGAGATCGGATCGCTGGAGCAGTGGTGCCAGGAGAACAGCCTCGCCCTCAACGTCAAGAAGACCAAGGAGCTGATCGTGGACTTCAGGAAGCAGAGGAGAGAGCACAGCCCTATCTCCATCGACGGTGTTGCAGTAGAGAGGGTCAGCAGCTTCATGTTCCTCAGGCGTCTGAATAAATTCAGCATGGGCCCCCGCATCCTGAGAACATTCTATAACGGCACCATCAAGAGTGTTCTTACAGGGTGTATCACTGCCTGGTACGGGAACTGCACCGCACTGGAGCGCAGAGCGCTTCAAAGGGTGGTGCGGACGGCCCAGTATATCATTGGAGGTGAGCTCCCCTCCCTCCTGGATATATACAACCAGCGGTGCGTGGCCAAGGCCACCTCAGTATCAAGTGCCGCACAAACAGACTTAGAGATAGCTTCCACAGTCAGGCCATCAGGCTGCTGAACAAGGGTGTATAGCATATAACAATGTATATTTTATTACATTGATTTATATATACATATTGCTCTTTTTCTGTGCCGATATATTGCATTTTATAATTGCATTTAATTTTTACTTTATTCTATTTTTATCTTATTTTTATAACTGCTGTCTGTCGTCGGGTATTGCACAAAAGATTTTCACACCACTGCTTTATACTTGAAACTGTGAAGTGACAATAAACTTGTCTTGACTATATATTCAAGCAGTTTTTATTTGCCATATGCAACATGTACAATGGAATGCTCCCACCCCATTCCCTTTGCAGTCATTTCCTACAATGTAACACTTGTTATGCTATACTATGTACTTACTTACTTTTACTTTACAACTCTACGGCAATACTTACAAATTTGACTGATATATACATACCGTATGTTGAATTGTGCAAAAAGCATTTAAATGCTACAAATCAATATATGATTGGTTGATCAAATAGTCTATAGTATATACCTACGTATTACAGTAATAATACTGTAAATTGTGCAATTCATCTATCAATACATTTAGATTTCATTAGTTATATTTGTTTATACTAGTTTGTTTAGTAGTTATTTAGTTTTTAGCTTAGGTATTAGTATATTTGTGTGTGCATTTATTCCCCCTGTGTCAACTGTTGCACCTTAATTTCCCTCGGGATAAATAAAGTTATCTGAATCTGATTTAATCAAATAGAATCCAAACGTACGCTCTCCTTCAGTCTAAGGGCCAATGTCAGCGGGAATACTTTGGTTGAAGGATATTCTTCCCAGCAACCCAGAAAAATATCTGATTGGTTGAATTGTTTTTCCAACACAAAACCACTCAAATGCGTCGTGCATGGACCGAGAAAGACAAACAAATCAACGTAACACTGTAATAGAACACAGATACGATTGTATCTAAATTGTTTTTTTCATCGGAGTTCCAGGGTCTTCGCTGAATACCTTGAAGGCCCTGACGCTTCACCACTGAGAGATATATATATATATATATATATATATATATATATATATATATATATATATATATTGAAGCGTCGTAGCCCAACTCTTAACTTGTTCATGCTCAGAGGGTCTTTTCTCTCTTTTACACGACTTACACAAATCACAGGGTTGGGAGAGATGCCAAAAACAAGAACAGTTAAAACTGGGAAACTATCTGACTCCACACACACTCGTCCTCCCCCTCGCGCTCCCCCCTCCTCCTCACGCCCCGCTCCCCGCCTAATTAAACAACCGCCATGACTCTCTGCGTTGTGTAGTGGGTTGATGTGTACCGGGGCCAGGAGGATAGAGGGGAACAGGACTCCAATGCTAGAGGAAGAGCAAACGTCCCTCATTTATGGTCTTTGAAACACAAAACGGAACATCCGGTTAGCGATGCCATGCGCAACTAGCTCGCCCATAAAGTAGCTCAAACACATTAGCGTTAAACATTGTTCTAACATTAAATTGATGTATATGATTCAGTCCTAATAAACACACTTAAAACCTGACGTGTCAAATACAAATAAAACACACACAATGATATTAACTTTAACAAAGTATGTCCTGGGCCTATATCCGGATCATCTTTCTGCCCTGATCTTATTTGCTGCTTGGTCATTGAAGGAAGGGATTCAGTTCACCTGTGTATGGCTTATGTTCAACGTTAGGTTCACGGGTTTTGGTAGCTTCCTCAGCCTGACCACCTGAGACAGCCTCCAGCTCCTGGTCCGGTTCCCCGATCACACTTTCGGGGTAGCCCAACAATCGCGCAGATGAGAGTTTCTCTTTCAGAGACCGGAATGCCCCTATGCATTCCTCAGTCCAGAGAAAGGGTGGCGAACGGAAGTCATTTTTTCCGCCCTTGTCTTCTTTTCTTGTTGAGGACGTTGATGTGTGGACCATGATTGTCCCATTCACCATAGGCCTTAGGAGTTTAAAGACTGCCCAGCTGCCATAGCATTTCCATCCATCCATCCATCCATGACAGGAGGTCCAGAGGCTCCAGCCTGCTCATTGTCAGGCAACACAGTCCTGCAAACTCTTACAACATGCCCAGGCCGGCCACAACGATGGCACACAAATGTGGTTCCCCCGCACACGTTCCCTGTCCCTGGCCGAGGCCTGAAGGGGGCTGGTGCTGGGGGGATGCTAATTATTTTTACTCTGTTCTTTCTGATACAAGAGCCATGTCTTTGACTAGTGCAGTTAGCTCAGAGAGTCCAGATTCATATATTCCTCCATCAGCTTTGTCACATGGTCCACTTTGATGGTTACTCCAAGCAACCTGGACCTGGCTGAATGCCTGTTTGGGCTGAGGATTAAATCTCCTTGATTCTTTGGAAATATTTCTCATCTCCACCTGCAGTTCTCGGAAGCTCAGTAGTCTTGGCTTCATGGGTGCAATTCTCAAAACCCTCATCGGTCAGCCCTCTCATGGACTGCCTACCCTATTCAGCATCACGATCTGGAAATAACTGACCACCATTTTAAATCCTCTTCCACCTCTCTGTGTTAGTGAGCACAAGTACAGCACAGCGAAAATAATTTGGCATCTCTTGCAGTAAAGTGCATGGTAATATAACATTTACAGTTTACACTTGCTAAAAGACAGTCTACTAGGTATAAAAACATTTATAAGATTACTTATAGAGTATGTATGAGATATGTGCATAATAATAGGTAAATATATATATATACAGGTAAGTATTTAACAGGTAGTGATCAGGGTTATGCAATTATGAAAAACAGGATAAATATATATAAGTGTATCTACAGCAGGTAGTGAGCAGGGATATGCAGTTCTATCAACAGTTGAGGATTTAAATCTCTACGGCAGGTACAGTAAACATTTAAAAATGTACACGCTATCATACCGGTATGTTATCAATAAATATGTAAACTATAGATAGAGGTAGGTAGCTATGATTACAGTGCAAGGCAGTCGAAGACATTGATGGTGATGTATTATTATTAGAGGATATATTTAGCAGAGGTGGGGGGCAGGGGGGGCAGCAGGTGGGGGGGGGTCTGTCTTCGTGGTGCAGAGTTCAGGGAGATGACAGCTGAGGGGAAGAAGCTGTTCCTAAGCTGCTTGACTTGGAACAGAGGTTCCTGTAGCGCCTCCCGGAGGGGAGGAGGGCAAACTGTCCATGGTTGGTCGAGAGGTGTCTTTCACTATTTTTTGTGCCTTCCTCAGACACCGTTTGTGGTGGGTAGTGTTTATTGCAGGGAGGGGTAATCCAACGATGCGTTCACGACTGTGATGCAGTTGGTGAGTATCCTTTCGATGCCACACCGGTAAAAGTTCACCAGAATCTGAGAGGACAGATGGGCTATCCTCAGTCTCCTCAGGAAGAAGAGACGCTGGTGAGCCTTCTTTACCAGTAAGGCAGTATTAAGGGACCAAGAGAGGTCCTTGGAGATGTGGACCCCCAGGAATTTGAAGCTGGAGACACGCTCGACCTCCACTCCGTTTATGAGGATAGTGGTGTGTGCGCCAGCTCTAGTCTTCCTGAAGTCCGGGGGGCTCAGGACACCGCCCTGGGGAATGCCGGTGTTCAGGGTGAGGGTGGAGGAGGTGAGATTGGCTAATCTGACAGACTGGGGTCTGTTGGTTAGGAAGTTGGTTAATAACCAGTTACAAACAGAGTAAGTCAAGAATCTTGGTTTTCATGAGGTTTATGAGGAGGGGATGATGGTGTTAAATGCTGAGCTGAAGTCGATGAACAGCATTCTCACGTGGGTGTTGCTCTCATCCAGTTGGAAGAGAGTGGAGTGAAGGGCTGAGGAAATGGCGTCCTCCGTGCTCCTGTTCTCACGGTAGGCAAATTGGTATTAATCCAGTGAGGGTGAGAGGCCAGATCAAAGAGCACAACGCAGAAAGTCGACGTGGAAAACCGCAGCTTTAATGAAGAATGGACTGATAAGTCTGCATTCATCAAGACTGGTTCAGAAACAATTATATGAGAGCATGCGGTAATGAATCAAAATAACTTAATGTTAAATGTGGGCATTTGAAAATTATTAAATATAACTAAATGTTAAATAAGGACATGTGAAAATCAATAAATATAACTAAATGTTGAATGAGAGCATGTAAACCTTTATAAATATAACAAAATGATAAATGAGGGCATTTGAAAATTAAAAAATATAACAATGTTAAATGAGAGCATGTAAACATTTATAAATATAACTCAATTTTAAATGACAGCGAAAAATGTATATATACAACAAAATGTTAAATGAGAGCATGTGAAAATGAATAGATATCACCATTCAACTTTTGGCCTGTCCCATTGGTGGTGCCTCTATGTCTGCGTAATTAGGGACCTTCTGTCTACAATAAAATGTCATGCCTAAGAAACTGTATTTCTTTACCATGATATTTAAAACAAACGTTTCCATAAATCCGAAAGATAATTCACAACAACCTGTATTTTAGTTTCTGGTTTGGGTATTTGTTGTTTGTTCTACGTACCGTAACAATGCGCTTCCCTCGGTCCCTTTTAGTCTCTTTTAACGCTGCATAACAAATGCAAAGTGAGAATGTAAATCAGAATTAGGGATCTTGTGTGGTGGCCATCATTTGCAAGATCTAAAACCAACAACCATTGACTTCCTGTTGGCACAGCACATTGGGGGTTTGGCATGCACTGCTGCATTTATGGCCTTTTGGTCCTAATATATATATAACGGATACTGATCTGTACACGGTCGATGGCTGAATTTGGGGTTTACTGTCATTTCAAGATGCAAGATTGTCTATTTTTGCCATGTGTAACAAGTCCAATTGAATGCTTATTCCCCCCCCCCCTTCCCTCCATCCCTTTAACCTTCCCCACAACACATTCCCCCTCAGCCCGCAGTCTTCTTCAGTCTTCTGGGGAGTCTGGTGATTAGGAAACTGGATCAATATATCCAAATGTATCTACAGCAGGCAGTCAGCAGGGATATGCAGTTGCATCAACAGTTGAAGATTAAAATATATACGGCAGGTACAGTAAACATTTAAAAATGTCCACGCTATCATACAGTTATGTTATCAATAAATATGTAAACTATAGGTAGAGGTAGGTAGCTATGATTACAGTGCAAGGCAGTCGAAGGCATTGATGGTGATGTATTATTATTATCAGTGACGGTGCTGCTGGTGATATTGGGTGGGGGGGCTAACTAATTATAGAACTACACATCAATAGTTTACGCAACAGCAACAGCAGTATCACATCTGAATGTGTTGTCATATACATAAATGTGAAGTTCATACTCAGTTTGGTGATGATAAAGGAGAGGCAAACAGAAACAAACGTCTTAGCTCAGCTTGTAAATCATTCTCATCTCATCACAGACAGCTGCCTCTGGCTCCCCTGGAGGCTGAGACAGGACACTGCACTCTAGCAGTATTAGAAGTTACAGCAATACAGCATGTCCTCTACAACATTATAGAGAAGCACCCTCAAGAATGGCCTGAAACCAAAAAAAACCGCTCTCCTCCCCTCTTTCTCACTCACACACCAAAACTATTTCACTTTTTTATTTTTATTTTTTTACACATTAGCACATGCCTTTTTTAACAAAAAACGACATGATATAACAAAATGCTCTATCAGCCTATAATGTCAGAAAAGGGTCCGCCCACAGAACTTGAATCCATTCAAGCTATGCACTACAAAACATGTTCAAATAGTGCGACTGCCAATAGATACTGCAACTGTCTTATCAAGATACAAGATACAAGATATTTTATTGGCCAATTGCAACAGCGAATGTTGCAATTGGCCTCATCCAGGTGGAAGAAAGAGTGGAGGGCTGAGGAGATGGGTCCTCTGTGCTCCTGTTCTCATGGTAGGCAAATTGGTGTTTATCCAGTGAGGGTGAGAGGCCACTGTGGAGGACTTGGATGGAGCCCAGGGTGTTGAAGCGCTTGGTGGCTCTGTATGTGCTGAGCAGGGTCAGACCCATGGTGTCCAGGCAAGTGGTTACTTGTGTGGTTACTCCTGTGCTTCAAGGTTGTATTGAAATGTATAAGGTTTGCTAAGCAAACCTTTCTTTGCATAATTGCATAATTTCTGGGTGGAGTGATGGATGGGTGGATGGATAGGTAGATAGTTTGAATAGAGTGATGTGAATATGTAGATGGGTAAGTAGATAGATAGATAGATGGATAGAAGGATGGATCAACGTGGATTAGCCTCCCCTTTTGATTGTGCGTGGCTTTGCGTTAGCAAGCTCTGTTATAAGAAAAGCCCAGGCGTGTGGACTGCACTCATCCACTCTAACAAAGCTCATCCAATGCAACAAAGGTAGGTAGAAACATTGGGTGAGCATATGTTATATTGATATGAATATATTTATAACCAGATGTGTGTGATGGACATACTGGATGTTATGAAGGCCATTGCATTTGTTAATGCTCATCGTGTCAACTGATGAACTGTTTTGTGTTTTTGTGTCACAGGATGTGGAACATACTGCTGTTTCTTAGCCTTTCAGGTCAGATGTGTGTGTGTGTGTGTGTGTGTGTGTGTGTGTGTGTGTG
The DNA here is from genome assembly GCA_027704905.1 of Muraenolepis orangiensis. NCBI lineage: Eukaryota > Metazoa > Chordata > Actinopteri > Gadiformes > Muraenolepididae > Muraenolepis > Muraenolepis orangiensis. The sequence continues at coordinate 1,959,428 of CM051022.1, read as the reverse complement.
TGTGTGTGTGTGTGTGTGTGTGTGTGTGTGTGTGTGTGTGTGTGTGTGTACCTGTGTGTATGTGTGTGTGTACCTGTGTCTGTGTAATATGGTGATGCTACAGACCACACCATAAAAATAAGCACATCAAGTCCCAAAGCTGTGGTTCTCTGTAGCTCCATGTTTGATTGCCACTGGTGTAGCTGAGATGTATTGTAATGCATCAGTTGATTTGTGTGTGTCTGCGCTGTCTCTCTTTGACGGCCTCCCCTGCAGGGCTCTTCCTGGGCCACCATGCCTGGCCTCCCATCTCCAAAGCCTACCACTTTGTGAACCAGAAGCTGACCTGGAACGATGCTCAGCAACACTGCAGGGAGCAGTTTGAGGACCTGGTCACCATAGAAAACTTAGAAGACCTCCAGCGGGTGCAAGAGTCCAGAAAGGACAATCACTACATATGGATCGGACTTTATGACGACCGTACAAGTTGGCAGTGGTCCCTCGGCAACCAAGACTACAAAGTTAGCCAACACTACGGCCATTGGGGATCGGGAAAGCCAGACTTCTATGGAGGCCGTGAGGCCTGTACGGCTATAAGAGGTTCCGGGGTTTGGGATGATTCTAATTGCGCCAACAAATTAGGGGCAATTTGCATTAAAAGTGGGTGCATTTTTAAAATATAGTTTGTTTTTAGTCCTGGTATTAGAGTATAAGTATCATTTTTAAGTACTGGGAAAAGTGGATTATTGGCACACATTGAGATCAAACATAATGACATTAAGCTATTCAGGTCACTTTAGCAATATTTAATTAAGGAATACAGACTGAGATATCGAGTTAATCTGATGCATTATCCAATATATATTTTATTTTTTCCTCCCCATTCTGTTGTAGATGATGGCAGCTACATCTATGTCCCAAACAAAATGACTTGGGACCAGGCGAGGCAGTACTGCCGCTCTAGTTACACTGACCTGGCCATTGTGCGCAACGCGGCTGAACAGACAAACATATCTTCACTAACTAATTCAATGGCATGGATTGGCCTCCACAGAAATCCATGGTCCCACTGGTCTAACGGAAGTACAGCCACATTCTTGAAATGGGAACGAGGGCAACCAAACAGCTTTGGATTCAATGTATCTCCACGTTGTGTTTGTATGGGCCTCACAGGGTTTTTTCATGACAGTGGTTGTTACCAGAAGCGTCCTTTCGTCTGCCAGGGACCTTTGAAGCAACGCTTAACCTTCAAGTTAAAGATGAGCTCTGCAGTGGACATGACGGACCCTGAGGTGGAACACCAGATTTTGGAACAGGTACGGTAGGTTCCTGAGGTTGGAGATGTTTGAACAACAAAACAGCAAAAAGTAAATTGCATGCTTGTCTGAAGGATGTTGTTCCCAGTTGGTGACATGAACTAACTTCTGTGTTGGCGTGTATGGCGAGTGGCGTCACATGGTGCTATGTATGGCCAATAAGATAACTGCCATTATCCACCTGCTGCCAACTTCTGCATTCATCATATTTTATATTAAAATGTGGGTTTCCTGTTTATAGATAATTGAACCATGGTTCAAATATGTTTACCTGTGATATGAGAAATGCATTATTAGGAGCATTTGAATGTAATACATTCATAAATTCATAATTGAACCATGGTTCAAATATGTTTACCTGTGATATGAGAAATGCATTATTAGGAGCATTTGAATGTAATACATTCATAAACTTACACATGTAAGACATTAGTCAAATACTGAAGCACTCAGACCTCATGTCCTCATTTATTTCACCCCTTTGCTGCTCTCCTTGGAGTTTGGTTTTGAGTGTGATTACTTAATGATTTAAAATGTGTATTATAAGCATGCTAACCTTTTATTTACACATTTTAGGGTTTAAAACACTTTTGTTACTAAGAGCTTCAAAATCTTAGAAACACAGTTGGGCTAAAACATGTCAAACAATAAGAGGTAACCCTTGAATACTATTGCTAGTACTATTAACACCTTGTGTCTCTCCACCAGCTCTATGTGAAACTGGCCGAGAAGGGAGTGACTGGTAAGAACCTCAGCTGGGTTCTGAAGGACGGACGGGTGTTCCACAAGGACCAGCCCAGTAAGACCTGAGGAGGGGATTGCTGTGGTGGTGTCCCTGTAGCAGTGGATGCTGCCACAAGCCATAACAACCTGTAGGCCTTGATTACCATGGACCCACAGGTGTGGAGCTTCAACCAGCCACCAACCACACACACTCCACAGTCTCTCTATAGGATCTCTGTGTTCTGGTGTGTGTATATTTACATAGCCTATACCTTTAGTCCTTGAGCAGATGCTGGTCTCCAAAGGGATCCACTTTCAGGCTGAGAATAGTCCATTGTTTGCTTGTTAGTTAGTAAGATATTGTTTTATTGTTTGCCTGTACTTTTACCTGAGCACTGGTTCAGTTCTTGGAGACTCGTTGGGAATGAAATGCACTTATGACTTCTGGAGACGAGTTGTTCTCTTCTTTGTTGAACACACTATGGCAAGTTGCTTTGGACAAAAGTGTCTGCTTCATGACTGTAATGACATGTAAAGAATACCTAAAGCATACAATCAGAGTTTAACTATCGTTAAAACATGTGTAATGAAATATTCTCTATCATATTTTCCTTGGTTTTTGCAGTAGATTATTTTATGAGAATGTTATTATATGGATATTATGGATTATGGATAAGTAGTAGTAGTATTAATGAATGTTGTTGTTATTACTATTAAATTATTGTTGTGAGTAGTAACTAATTAATCCTAATGTTATTTTATTAATTATATCCTCCTGTGTTTATTAGTGATGTTTATTGGTCATGACCCCAAGCATAAACAGAAAGCATGGCTGACCGTGACAAGGTGGTGTTTCTTTGGCTCACGATTAGACAATTTACGTGATTTACGTGCAGAACTGGTTTTACTAGTATGTCTTACTTTAATTAAACACAGGTAAATATACTTGACGTTGCCTTTGACGTGACATTATTGACGCAATCTTTGTAACAGGCCTATTGTCATGTGAAGAACAGCGGTCATTTCCACTAGCTGCCCAGGCTTTGCGTTATGTAGTTATGTGGTCAGACCACCTCGTGAACATTTAGGAAGAACAGCATACATTTCTATATATATTGGATTTAATAAATATATTTATGTTCACACTCTGTTCACAATAATTCAAACTCTTGCAATAAACCGGATTTCTCATCTCCATGTGTTCTTGTCCTCTGGAGGAGCCTCAAGTAGCCATTTGAATGGCTGGTGGCAGCGTCATCTGCAACAGAACGCAGTCAGACAAAATACCATATATATATATACATATATATATATATATATATATATGTATATATATACATATATATATACATATACATATATATATATATATATATGTATGTTGAGTATAAGTCGTAGGACCAGCCAGACAGCTAAAAAAAGCACGACTTATAGTCCAGAAAATAGGGTACTTTCTGTGAGTCATGCTGAAGAAGGCCCACCAGCTCCTCGGGGCCCTGCGGGGCCTCAGGAAAAGTGGCACATGGTGATGTAGAGAGAGTCCTGAGGAGGACTTTCTGGACTCTGGATACCCGTTACTGCACTGTTCTGCACTGTATTGCACTGTATTCATGATGCTGCTGCACTACTTGCACTTGAAAATGCTTTTTGCACAATTCAACACATGTATATATCCTCCATAAGTCACTTTATTGTTTTTAGTCTGTACTTCATACTGCGGGAGAGAATGGGGAGTAAGCATTATATTACTTAGTACTTTGTTGCATAGGGCAAATAAAATCGATTGAATCTCTTTATATTCTGAAGACAAGAAATGTGCAGAAACTACAGGACAGTAATTTAATTAAGAGATACAAATATAACACTACAATTAACAAAGTAGACATAGCATACATAAATCGACAGTGACATTAATCATTCTTGTCAACGTTCTCCCCAACACAACAAACACAAACACACATTCATCAACACACAGCGTTGACCTGTACAGTTAAGGCTGATAATATAAGTAACTTATTCAATATTAACTCTGACTATGAAAAGGGTTAATGGGCTCTGGTCAGTGAAGAAGAGGGACAACGTGCTTCATGTTTAATATAACATTAAATATGAATACAGACTCCACTAGAAAACCCCTTGGAACATGGAGAACTCTAAAGAGCTGGGATGAAAGGAACACACTGGACTCTAACACACTGGACTCTAACACACCGGACTCTAACACACCGGACTCTAACACACTGGACTCTAACACACTGGACTCTTAGTGTTGGTGAGGATTCATAAATGTAAAGTTAGTGGCAGTTAATAACTTTGAAGTGAGAGAGGGAGAATTCATAAATGTAAAGTTAGTTAATAACTTTAAAGTTAATGACAGTTAATAACTTTATATTTGAAAGAAGCTCCTCGTTGGCTAACTCTGTCCTCCCTTCTTCTTGTAAATAAATGTGTTGTTTTACTGCCACCTCGTGGCGCCCGAGGACTACTGCACCCACACTACAATACTTTTTGTCATTGTAATAGACTGCGGTCTCAGCGTTCAGGGTTGTTTGGCACTGTAAATAACGTTAATAAGTTGATCAATGTCTATATATTGTTTCTAATAAATAAACAAATTGATCAAATACATATCGACGACGCTGCTCACGGGCGGAAACGGAAGTGACGTCTATTTGGGTTGCCCTCTTCTGTGGTCACGCGTCAAGCTTGTTGGAGCTGTGCAAGGTATTTATCAATATGATATATCTGGATCACATCTTATTATTAACAGCACTTTCATAAACAGTACGTTGTTGTTGTTGTTGTTGGGGGGGATTCAGGCTGGCGTGATAATGGATGAATGAATGAACCGGGGTGTCGGTCATTCGGGTTGAGTTCATGTTGCACGATTGCTGTTACCTTCGTTTTATGCGGTGTGCGCAGTAATGCTTCTACTTGACCAGCATTCATCCATTCATTCCGTTTCATTCTATTCTGTTCGTCCTGTGGGGAAGACGCGACCATGCTGACGAGCTTCATCGGCCTCCTCAGAGGTGACCTCCGGTGTGGAGCAGCGATGAGACGCGCTCTGAAGGCGGCGGTTCACCATCAGAGGTCCACTCTTCTCCCCTCTCACCTGCACCACACACACACCTCTCACCTGCACCACACACACACCTCATCCTCGCAGACCGTCTGCCATTACCGGTCTGTCACCAACGCTAGTGCCCGACTTTTGGGTCGTTGTGCAGTTCGGCGCACTTGTCCCACTCATTTGACCCCAAGGTGCTTCCTCTCCGTGGGACCCAAGAGTGGCGCAGACGCAGCGAAGCTCCAGTTACGCACACGTGTGGCGGTGACCTTGGTGGTCGGCGCCGGGCTGACGGGCGCCTGGTGGTACGTGTATTCGGAGAAGCAGCAGATGCTGCAGAAGCAACGCGTTGAGCAGCTGAGACGAGTGGCCTTGGGTCAGGGCGACTTCAGCCTCACGGACCACACGGGGCGACGGCGGAGCAAGGAGGACTTCCGCGGCGAGTGGGTCCTGCTGTACTTCGGGTTCACTCACTGCCCGGACATCTGCCCCGACGAGCTGGACAAGCTGAGCGCCGTGGTGGCGTCGCTCGACAAGGACCGGGCGTTGCCACGCGTTCAGCCGCTGTTCATCACGGTGGACCCGGAGCGGGACCACGTGGCGGCGTTGGGCCAATACGTGAAGGACTTCCACCCCCGGCTGATCGGGCTCACCGGCACCGGGGAGGAGGTGAGGCAGGCGGGGCGCGACTACCGCGTGTACGCCAGCGCGGGGCCCAAGGACGACGACGGGGACTACATCGTGGACCACACCATCCTGATCTATCTGGTCAACCCGGACGGCCTGTTCCTGGACTACTATAACCGGCTGAAGAGCGAGGAGCAGATCTCAGAGAGCATCCGGAATCACATGAAGGCACATGTGAAGCTGTGACCGGCTGTGGTTCATCTCGAGTGCTGCTGTGAATTCACTGGACTATAGACTTCTGTGGTTATAGGAACCTGGAGGCGTTGTACTCGGAAAATGGCAGTTTGATATTATCTGTACAATGAAGTATATGTGAACCAAAGTGTGTGTGTGGAAGAATACATTACACAATGTTTGTACATCAGGAAAAACTAATCAACTAGGCCTAGGTATTGAAGGTTTGTAACGAGTGGTAGACTCAATTTCGTGGATTTAGTGGCAATAGAATCAGACTCACACTAGTGCAGACATATGGCTGAGATGCACTGCAGTGGTAATTAAAATATTTTATAATAAAAATAATATATAATAAAAAAATTAAAACAGATTTAACATTCAGATCACGGTATATCTACCCACTGTAAGCACATGGGCTTGTTTTAAAAACATGTGTGCAGAAAACGACCATTGTGATTCAAATGGAGACGACCAAGAAAATATGCAGCTTTGTAAAATAAATTATAATAAATCCACCACATCGTGGCTTTTTATGCTGTGAATGAATAAGAAAGTAAATCAAATTTCAGCATGATTTATTTACGAGGAGAAGAATGATACTAGACTGGAGCCCAAAAATGCAATTTACAAATATAGGAATTGGAAAAGCATATATATATTTCATGTTGCCCCGGGTGTTAAAGTGGCGTGTCCCGGCTTGAGGTCCCGCTGGGGGGGCCTCAGATGGAGCCCAGGGTGTTGAAGCGCTCGGTGGCTCTGTGTGTGCTGAGCAGGGTCAGACCCATGGTGTCCAGGCTCTCCTCCAGCCCCGCCATGCTGCTGATCTCCACCGTGTAGTCGTTGGCCTGAGGGAAGAGGAAGGACGATGGAGTTAAAATGTCCATCCATCGTCTACCATCCGTGGACGGGTCGTGGAGGTAGCAGCTTCATGTCAAGAAAGAATCTAATGTTTTGGGGTCTAATCAGAACTATTCATAATACCTAATACATTTTTTTCAAAAGTGCATTTTACAGTCCCATGTTTGTCCCAGTGGTGTAGACCTGCCCAGGAGACGGTCTGAGTCCTGTGTGTCTAGTGGCGTAGACCTGCCCAGGAGACGGTCTGAGTCCTGTGTGTCTAGTGGTGTAGACCTGCCCAGGAGACGGTCTGAGTCCTGTGTGTCTAGTGGTGTAGACCTGCCCAGGAGACGGTCTGAGTCCTGTGTGTCTAGTGGTGTAGACCTGCCCAGGAGACGGTCTGAGTCCTGTGTGTCTAGTGGTGTAGACCTGCCCAGGAGACGGTATGAGTCCTGTGTGTCTAGTGGTGTAGACCTGCCCAGGAGACGGTCTGAGTCCTGTGTGTCTAGTGGTGTAGACCTGCCCAGGAGACGGTCTGAGTCCTGTGTGTCTAGTGGTGTAGACCTGCCCAGGAGACGGTATGAGTCCTGTGTGTCTAGTGGTGTAGACCTGCCCAGGAGACGGTCTGAGTCCTGTGTGTCTAGTGGTGTAGACCTGCCCAGGAGACGGTCTGAGTCCTGTGTGTCTAGTGGTGTAGACCTGCCCAGGAGACGGTATGAGTCCTGTGTGTCTAGTGGTGTAGACCTGCCCAGGAGACGGTCTGAGTCCTGTGTGTCTAGTGGTGTAGACCTGCCCAGGAGACGGTCTGAGTCCTGTGTGTCTAGTGGTGTAGACCTGCCCAGGAGACGGTATGAGTCCTGTGTGTCTAGTGGTGTAGACCTGCCCAGGAGACGGTATGAGTCCTGTGTCTAGTGGTGTAGACCTGCCCAGGAGACGGTCTGAGTCCTGTGTGTCTAGTGGTGTAGACCTGCCCAGGAGACGGTCTGAGTCCTGTGTGTCTAGTGGTGTAGACCTGCCCAGGAGACGGTATGAGTCCTGTGTCTAGTGGTGTAGACCTGCCCAGGAGAGGACATGTGTCTAGCAGGAGACGGGGATTCCAAGTGAAACCATTGGGCAGCAGCACTATAGGGCTATCGCTTGGTCAATATAAACACAATTGGCTAATTACCAAGTACCCTACCCCTAACTCAAGTTTCAAAATGTCCCCATGGATGTAACATTAAAATAGCTGTTTAGAAGTGTATCCCACTAGCTCCATGACAGGACAAAGCAGGTCCCCCAGACCAGCTGGGGACACACAGCGCGTGGCCTACCAGCTGCAGAGAGGCCAGCATGTACTTGCAGGCCTCAAAGTTGTCCAGGCCGTGGACCACTGAGGCCAGAGAGCGGTAGCCTCCCACGGTGCCCAGGGCGCTGACCACCCGGTCGCTGTAGTCATGGATGTCGAACGTCTCCCGCTCCTCCTAGACGCGTGACACCAAAAAGTGAAAAACGGACAATCTTTTTACACAATGTGCTTTGAGAGTAAAAACATTACTCATTAAGCAGACGCTTTTGTCCGAAGCGACTTAAAATAGTGGGTTCAACAAAAGTATAAAAGAGAAGATAAAGTGCATTACATTCCTAACTAGTCTCCAAGAACTGAACCAGTGCGCAGGCAAAAGTACAATACGTTGGCAAACAATAACCAACTAAAACCAAAGCAAAAAGCAAAAAAGGTTATCAAAAAGTTATCCCCCTTCTTAGGTTGAAGAAGGGGAAAAAAAAAACTTATTTTCTGATCAAACCAGAATCATGTTACTTAAACACTGCTAATATGAACGAATAACAGACAAAAATAAATAAATATAGGGTGTCGCGGTGAAGTGCATAAAAGGAAGATCTCCGCGCGGGTCGGCCCAGCGTCGGACCTGCAGTAGCAGCTCCGGCTGAATCTTGTCCTCCCAGTCCTTGATTCGGCGAGCCAGCTCCGTCTTCTGGAAGTACTCTTTGGTGTTGACCAGGAACTGCTCCTAGAGGGACACACACGCACGTTAAGTCGTCTTGTGGGGTGGAGTTTGGGGAGCGGAGAGAGGAAGTTAATTTGGACACGTACCACGCCTTTCTTGACCAGATCTTGGTAACTTTGTTCCTCCCACTGGGATCCTGGAATTGCAAACGGAGGAAATCAATAAATCAACCTGTAGCTCGTGAGCCACGTTATAACCGCCAGACGAGTTCAGATGTTCATTAATGTTACACTTCATTAACAGAACACTGATTATGGGCATCCTCTTTGAAAGTTACCATTTGGGCTTCAAAGAAAAGATGATAGATCTCCGAGACCAGGGCTCTTGTTTAGCCCGTTGGTGGATTGAGAAACAGCGCAGGGAAACAGCCCCTATAGATTTTAATAAAATGCTTTTTGCGGAGCCCCTGCAGTACCTCCGTGGACCCCCTGGGGGTCGCGGACCCTGGTTGAAGACCACCGTCCTAGACGCTACACCTCAACCACACCAGAGACGTAGTTCGAGATGGGACGTGGTCCCCGGAGTTTCACCTGGCATTATGCACTCCTCTCTGCCGCCCAACTCCGCTGGGTCGTCGTACGCCAAGGGCTCCTGGTCCCCGTCGGAGAGGACGTCATCGTCGCCATCTTAACGGGAGAACAAGGTCAGTCATACTTCTGCCTCGCTGTCCTTTCAAGAACTTTTCTGTTTCCGGAAATACAAGTAGGCTGAATGAGTCCTATGAATGCCATTTATTATGACTGGCTTATGGACAACAGAAGTCAATGCCGCCAAAAAGGGGGGGGGGGGGTGTGTGTGTGTTACCCTGCAGGTCAGGGTGTCTGTTCCCCTCGAGGTTCTCTTCCTCCCCAGCCACAGCTTCCACTTCCGCCTGCAGGAAGGTCCTCGTCAGTGCCTCGTCAGAGACCACCACCCCCTGGAGGAGAGAGGGGGAACAGCAGGACAACACAAAGTGAGATTGAGAACACACATACACACACACACACACACCGAGAGAGAGACCGACAGAGACTGACCGCTTTCCTATTGATCCTCTTGAGAGTCTTCACCTTAGCTTTCACCTTGCTAAGGTAAATGTAATTTAAATCTGAAACGGATAAACAACACGTTTAATATGCTCATTCGTAAAGAAAAGGTTGTAATATCCCACTAAAATGTTGCACATTAAATGGCCGATTTATAAATAAACAAACAACCTGTAAATGTGGGTCCACACTTTAACTTGTGTTCTGGGGGATCATCTGAAAACGTACCAAAAAGAAAATGTAATAAATTAAAACAGGAACAGCACACTACCACCAGTGTCCAAACAGTCCTTTTCTTCCTTAGACAAAACAACTGGAGGACCATGTTAAACCCGTACATAGGCCAGTGAACCAGCTCCTGAAGTCCTGCAGAGGGGAAGATCCTTTCCGTTTCCGCTTGCCCCGGTCATCCAGCCCGTCCGGCACCCTGTAGCACTTCCCTAACGCCACGACACACAGGACATCAGAACCACTCTACACACACTTTTACTTTGAAGTGTGTGTGTGTGTGTGTGTGTGTGTGTGTGTGTGTGTGTGTGTGTGTGTGTGTGTGTGTGTGTGTGTGTGTGTGTGTGTGTGTGTGTGTGTGTGTGTGTGTGTGTGTGTGTGTGTGTGTGTGTGTGTGTGTGTGTGTGTGGTTTTCTTACCCGTTTTAAGAGGCTGGTTCTCACCAAATGCCTCATAGAGGTCATGGAGCTGCCATATGTTGGCCTTAAAAAATAAAAATAAATACAAAATAAAAATCTACGTGTTAGTTATTGTATGCCTGCAATCAAAACAAATTCTCAAAAAACTGGTTTATGTAGACGCTCCATTTCCACTTTACCCTTTGGTGCAGCTAGTGACACGATAACCCCCCACCGTAAACAATCTAAAATACAGTACACTAGGCAGGGACTAGTTCACATCATGGTGAGTAACGGTGAACAGCAGAGCTTTCCGTGGCCTACCCTCGTCGGCGTGCCGTCCCTCAGCCGATCAGCGTCCCGGTCTGCGGGCCGCACGTCCCGGCGCTCCCGAAGCACCCGGCCTTCACTGGGGCCCTGGAGACGAGCATCAGCACACCGCCGTCAGAACACGCCTCGCCACGCGGCCCCACACCAAAAGGCCAAAAAAGTATTTAAAACACAATAAAACATTTTTTAAAAGGACCCTTTGTCTCTGTATGTGCTCCTCTGGAGTGAGATCCATCTCCATGCCATTGTCCTCCAGGGGCATGAAGTCATCGCCGCCGCCGCCATCATCGGCAGCGCCGCCATCATTGGCACCGTGATTCCTGGGGACCTCTGGTTCTCCGCCCCCGTCGACTGTAAACAAATGATAATTCAAGGTTCTGTTGCCGTTGTAAAGTATGACTCAATGGCACAACTGCAACACCAATAGGCAGCATCATCAGCGTACGAGTTTGACATCCATAGGAGCGCAGTGTCCGTTCAGAGCACAGAGCGGCCATGACAGGTGTGGTACGCCGCGGTGGTTTCCTCCGTCCTACCTGGGTGCTGCGTTGACGGACCAAAGGCGCCTCTGACGCCATTGGACAGAGCCGTGCTGCTGAGGTTGAACAGGATGACGCCCTCGTCGTTGGGGGTGTGGATGTTGATGCGGAAGTCCTTGTGGCTCCCTTGCACCACGCCCTGTGCGCTGCAGGAAGCCACAAAAAACACGGGTCACAACAACACCACTGTGCTGGTGGAAGACACATCCTCTAAGTGCCAAATGGTCCACACTATCCACCACTGGCCACTGTTGGTTCGATCCCCCGGCTCCTCTGTCGAGGTGTCCTTGAGCAAGACCCCCTAACCCTAACTGCTCCTGACGTGCTGGCTGTCTCCTTGACGGCTGTCTCCTTGCGTGGCTGACTCCTTGATGGCTGTCTCCTTGATGGCTGACTCCGCCATCGGTGGTTGAATGTGTGGATGAATGGGTGAATGTGAGGCATGACTTGAAAAGCGCTTTGGATAAAAACGCTATATAAAAGCATCCATTACCATTACATCACTGTCACGCTTTAGTCTTAAGGTAGACCCAGGTGAATAAGGAGCAGGTAGGGGTTACGCTTCTTGTTACCAACGGGATATTGGGGAGTCAATCACCCCAACATGAATGGACTTGGAAAACGTATTACTTCTGCTGGCGAACCCACCTGATGAGGGGCAGTTTCTGCTTCTCCCTGCTCTCCGGCATGATTAAGGACTCGGGGGGCAGAATGACCACGGGCAGCAGCTGCAACAGACACAAGCGCTGCAATCAGTGGGACTAGCGTTGGCTACAGCGGTCTACAGGTAGCTAGGTCACACATTGGGCAGGTGGCTCATACAGTTAATGCCGTCACATCTGTGGTTTTATCATGAAGACATTGAAGATGAGAAAAGTAGTTTACCTACCTTACCTCCGAGGTAATATCGAAAATATAATATAAGGTTATGTTTTTACCCGTTTGTCTATTTATCAGTAAGATAACTCAAAACGTTATGTACGGAAATAGACAAAACTTGTTAGTTCCCTCTAGTTATAGTTTGTGAAGAAAAGCGACGGTGCCAATATTTGTGGTGGGACAGAACGACGGCCACTTAATGAACATTATCTTCAACTCAAACCTGCCCCGTTCTCATTCCAAACAGACGGGGTGTGTGGTACTGACCTCGGGGGGAACATATGCTCGGAGCTCTGTAACAGTGCACTGCAGTGGTACAAACTGAGGGGAAGACAACAAATAAAGTTAATCATTTGGCAGCCCCTTCCTGGTTGTGGCTTGGGTGCTCCACTGCTACCTGAGAAATGTGTCAATTCATAGCAAGTCCCTTTGGATGAAACACTTCAGTTGAATGACCAAACGGTACAAATAAGTACATTTAACTTATTTCAGGTCTTTGTCCTGACCTATGACATGTATGGATAGGACTTGTCCAGTCACATCCACAAGAGTAAGCAATACCACACCTACATCCAATATGACTGAAGGGAAAGAAGCAGTTCACACAACAGCCCTCACCTCGTCTGTTGCGTCGCTGCCTTTGTCCTCTTTGTCGGAATCTGTTGTCCGCGCTTGCTGCCTGTTTACGAGTATATATATATTATATATAAGTATATATATATATAATATATAAGTATATATTCAGTTGCGCACACAGACAACGCATAATGCCAATTCAGTGTGCTTTCAACGATGGGGACACTGTATTACATTGATTATTAATTTAATACATTGCTCGTAATTGTGAGGTTAATATAAGCTCATACTACATTGTGAGCCTGTTGCTGTATCCTATGCTATGTTGTAGAGTTAAGAGGTGACCATACTTCTTATTCTTCTTGTTGTTCTTGATGAGGTCCATCGTTTGGAACACTAGTTTGTGTAGGAGCTCCACCTGAATAAAGAATGAATGAAAGGATGAATAAAAAGGGCAAACCGTTGCAAATTACAAACCTTAATTTACAAACACATTCACACCCAAGACCCTAAATTTGACCCTAAATTACTTCAGGGTGAAAATAATTACCTTTCTGCAGTAGACGCCTGTTGATCCTTGGATAAGCAGCGCCGCCTCTGCAAAATCCATCTTCCCTCCGTTATAAGTGATGCACATTTCATCCAGCTGTAAGACAAGAGTGCAATTATCACTGTACTACATCACACCTTACCACATTAAAAGGGCCAAATCAAATCGCAGAGTGGCTCCAGTGTCCAGCGAGGCCTCATTACATATGTTGCTTTGTCATAAACGCTTTTACGCAATTATTTACCTCCGCCAGATAGTCGTTGAGTTCAGCGGCCACATCGATGTCCCAGTTCTTGGCGAGCTCCCGAATAGGTTGCAGCAGATGGGCAAAACGGTTCTCTGCAGACTCCTCGTCCGCTTTAGATTAGATAAAAGATATTGTTATTGGCCATTTGTAACATGTAAATTGGAACGCTTACTCCCCATGTGGTTAAATAGGATGTCGAAACAGTCTACTTAAAACACACAGCACACAGGCCAGTTATATCACAGTTGAAGATTTAAAAAAAAATATATATATATATATATTATATATATATAAACGGCAAGTGCAGTAAAGATGTACATGTCTATCATACAGGTATGTAAACTATAAATATGTCAACTATAGGTAGGTGTTATAGGTGTGTTATGATACAGTGGAAGGCAGTCGAAGACATTGATGGTGAAAGGGTGTCGTGTGGGGCGGCTGGAATGAATGAATGAAATGAAGCATGAGTATAAGGTAGTATTATACAGTATATTATAGTATATTATATAGTATATATAATCTACAGTGTGTAGCATACCCGATCGCTCCAGCAAGTGGAGGAACGTGTTGTGATGTTAGTGTTGTGTTATAGTTGACACACTACAGTATACACACACGTTTACAGCCTAAAGTGAGGTGTAAAGTGTGTGTGTGTGTATATATCTATATATATCTATAGATATATAGATATATATCTTTTTATGTTCCAATAAATGACAGAAATCCTGTTTTTCGGCTAAAACCCAAAGGTAAACCGACTCCCGACGGGGTAAGTACGTTGAGAGCCACTGCTTCACATTTAAAATACACTTTGATTCGTTAATACAATTGTTCCCCTGGGAAAACTGTCACAGAATAAAAGAATAAAAGAAGACACTTACCCATGACGGTGGTTCAAACGGACACTCACCAGATATCCTCCCGCGGGTTAATTCTTCTTCTGTTGCCGTTAATCGTGGAGATGTTGTCGTTTTTCTCTTGTCAACAGCCCTGGCGCCACCTACCGGTCTGGAGGTGAACATGTAGGCCGTGTAGATCATGTAGGTCCTGCCCCCACACGCTCCCTACTCTCTCGCTCATTCCGCTTGTAGTTGATCGCTCTGGTGTACAAAATGCTGGTCGTCGAAAACCCCCTGGCTGTTTACACATACAGTATATGCAGTGACATAAAAGAGGCTGGGTCATGCAGAAATTGTGCAAAATACAATAGGAAATAGAAAAACTGCAATAAACTATGTATGTACAAATATATACAATATATAAAGGTCAATGCAACAGTATTCGCTGTGTCCGAAATCCTTCCTACTCCCTACTCCTTCTCTAGTAGTTAAGTGTAGAGGACTATATAGTGAAATCCTTCCCTCATTCCCCCCACTCCCTCTCTAGTAGTTCAATGTAGAGGACTATATAGTGAAATCCTTCCCTCGTTCCCTACTCCCTCTCTAGTAGTTCAATGTAGAGGACTATATAGTGAAATCCTTCCCTCGTTCCCTACTCCCTCTCTAGTAGTTCAATGTAGAGGACTATATAGTGAAATCCTTCCCTCGTTCCCTACTCCCTCTCTAGTAGTTCAATGTAGAGGACTATATAGTGAAATCCTTCCCTCATTCCCTACTCCCTACTCCCTCTCTAGTAGTTCAATGTACTATATAGTTAAAACATTTTGGGACACTACTGGAGTCTCCATTATTGACTTCATTGCTGTCTGTCTGATCTTCGTCTGTGGACGTCGCTTCTTGTCCTTCTATATGCTCGGTTAGTAACACTAACCGTAGTGTTGTGTGTTCGGCCATGTCCGTCACAAAGGACCGAACCTCCCTGGGCTCCATCTCTTCTCCCCCCCTACCGTCCGGTCGCCGATTACGCAGCATCAGTACCTCAAGTACTACCAGGTTCAAGGATAGTTTATATCCACATGCAGTGACCTACTGAAACTGCTAGGAGTGCTGCCACTATCATAACATGTCATTAACATTACACTATCATAACATGTCATTAACATTACACTATCATAACATGTCATTAACATTACACTATCGTAACATGTCATTAACATAACACTATCATAACATGTCATTAACATTATACTATCATAACATGTCATTAACATTACACTATCGTAACATGTCATTAACATTACACTATCATAACATGTCATTAACATTACACTATCATAACATGTCATTAACATCACACTATCATAACATGTCATTAACATTACACTATCATAACATGTCATTAACATGACACTATCATAACATGTCCTTAACATTACACTATCATAACATGTCATTAACATCACACTGTCATACTTTACTGGACTTTTTTCTGGACACACAGTTACTGCTCTGTACTGCTCTGTATTCATGATGCTGCTGCACTACTGGCACTTTAAAATGCTTTTAAATTATTTTTGCACAAAATAACACATTTTTCCACCACATTTCATCCACCAATCACTTTATTGTTCTTATTTTGTTAATTTATTTGATTGTGTCTAGTATTCTTATAGTATTGTTCTACAATGTCATACTGCAGGGGAATGGGAAGCATTCGATTGTAAATATAATGCTTGAATCTTGTGAATCTCATCATTATGTTTTCCTTGTATTTGTTCCATTACCAACAATTATGATGTTATTGTCTATAAATGTTTCTATTTGTATTTATTTAATTTTTTTACCTTATTTTTTGGTTCATATGCCCTGACCCCCCCCCCCCCCCCCCCACCCGGACCCCAGGTTGGGAACCGCTGATCGAAGTGACCACGAGGTGGCGGACGTGCGCTTTAGTAACCTGAATGGGGGGGGGGGGTTTAACTGGGCTTTAGTAACCTGAATGGGGGGGGGGGGTTTAACTGGGCTTTAGTAACCTGAATGGGGGGGGGGGGGTTTAACTGGGCTTTAGTAACCTGAATGGGGGGGGGGGGGGGGGGGGTTTAACTGGGCCTTTTCGCAAGCGCTTGTGATATTTATGTGCGCCAGTGAACTATTTAAATGTCTTTTTTTCCTGGAATGGGTGCAGGTGTGATGCCAGACGAGCTCAGAGCACAGGCCCGTCTCTGCAGCCTGTAATGGGACAACTCGGAATGGACCCGATTAAGGAATGGTCGTGTCTGGAGTTGGAACTGGACAAAAGTTTCATTATTTCATTCAAATAAATTAAACGAGTCTCCACGTCATTGTAAAGTCCATGTTTACAGCCAACCGTCTTCATCAGGCTACATGTCTCATATATAGGCGATATGGAAGCAACACGCACACCACCGCTGCCCATGTCCTAATCAATCAGTCATTGATCGGAATCTCAGAATATGGTTAACATGTTGGGTTAATTGATCAAAGACAACACGGGGGTTTAAGAACGGACTGCTTCCGTTTAGCACATGTGTGTTTGAATAGGTAACCACTAGAAAGTAAGAATATATATAAATATATATATATATATATAAATATATATATAATATATATATATATATATATATATATATAAATATTATATATTATATATATATTATATATATAAATATATATGTGTGTGTGTGTGTGTGTGTGTGTGTGTGTGTGTGTTGACTTACTATCCTTTGGATAAAAGCGTCTGCTAAATGACTAATGTGTGTGTGTGAATGCGTGGTTCTGTTTGTGCGCGTGCGTGCGTGCGTGTGTGCGTGCGTGTGTGTGTGTGTGTGTGTGTGTGTGTGTGTGTGTGTGTGTGTGTGTGTGTGTGTGTGTGTGTGTGTGTGTGTGTGTGTGTGTGTGTGTGTGTGTGTGTGTGTGTGTGTGTGTGTAGATATGACAGTGGGGGGAAGAGGGAGAACGGGTGACGGGTGACTGGTGACGGGGGGGGGGGGGGAGAAGAGGGAGAACGGGTGACGGGTGACTGGTGACGGGGGGGGGGGGAGAAGAGGGAGAACGGGTGACGGGTGACGGGTGACTGGTGACGGGGGGGGGGGAGAAGAGGGAGAACGGGTGACGGGGGGGGGGGGGAGAAGAGGGAGAACGGGTGACGGGTGACTGGTGACGGGTGGGGGGGGAGAAGAGGGAGAACGGGTGACGGGGGGGGGGGAGAAGAGGGAGAACGGGTGACGGGGGGGAGAAGAGGGAGAACGGGTGACGGGGGGGAGAAGAGGGAGAACGGGTGACGGGGGGGGGGGAGAAGAGGGAGAACGGGTGACGGGGGGGGAGAAGAGGGAGAACGGGTGACGGGGGGGGGGAGAAGAGGGAGAACGGGTGACGGGGGGGGGAGAAGAGGGAGAACGGGTGACGGGGGGGGGAGAAGAGGGAGAACGGGTGACGGGGGGGGGGGGAGAAGAGGGAGAACGGGTGACGGGGGGGGGGGAGAAGAGGGAGAACGGGTGACGGGGGGGGGAGAAGAGGGAGAACGGGTGACGGGGGGGGGGGGGGAGAAGAGGGAGAACGGGTGACGGGGGGGGGGAATACGAACGGACGACCTTAACGTGTTTCTGAGCTGCACCACGTGACCTGATTCCTGGAAAGTTCCTGGTAATGGTTCTCTGGTTCTCTGGTGCAGCGGCGGCGGCGCCGCGTCGTTTATGGGCGCATCACACAACGCGTCTACTGCAACAGCGATGGTCGGGCCACATGTTCGATGCCGATAAGCGGTGCGGTGCTGCCAAACGATTGATATGCAAATCGCCTCGTCTGTATAGAGAGAGCCGTTAACGGGGGAACGGGGTTACTGCTCGGCGGGGTTTACGGTACGGGTCGACGGGACGGCGGAGAGCCGTCGGCGTTGACGCAGAACAACCCCCCCCCCCCCCAGACGCCCGGCCCGACGACCTGCCTCCAACACGGCTCTTCCTCCCGCCTGTACTCCGATGAGGACACGTCGAGCGGCTCCGAGGGAACCCCATGAGAAGGAGAGGAACCAGGAGCGTCCCGGGGCGCCGCGGCTCCCACTGTGTACGGTGGACTCTGTCTTGTTGGAGCTCGTTGGAACCACGTGTTTGTTTAAGTGACGGTGATGAGATCTACCCATATGTTAATGCGTCGTTAATAAGAGACGATTTGGTTGTCTATTGTGTGTGTGTGTGTCTGTTTACGTGCGTTTGACCATTGACCGTTGAGTGCGTAATGGTAACCGTGCGCCGTCCTAGAGATGAGAACAGGTCTCCCTTGTGGGTTGGTGTGTGTGTGTGTGTGTGTGTGTGTGTGTGTGTGTGTGTGTGTGTGTGTGTGTGTGTGTGTGTGTGTGTGTGTGTGTGTGTGTGTGTTGGGTTCCAGCCACATTGCTGATTCCCGTCCATTTCACCTCGTTTCTGCACCTCAACACTTTGTCAACACAGAAATCCTCCAGAGCCTCCAGAGCCACCCGGCTGGTGAAGGGCTCGTCGTCGGATGTCTGATGCTCTGCTGGCCGGCCGCAGCAGCCCGGTGCCACGGGGGTCCCACTCATGACCTGCCAGTCATCCGAGGCTCCAGACGCCATCCAGCAGCATGAGGGACGGGTGGACGGCGACCCGAGGGCTGGAGATTCCGACGAGAGTCGCATCGCCTTGGCTATGAAGGACCTGAAGAACACAGGTACCCGCTGGCTGGCCCTCTCCACGTTGTCCTGCCTGTAGGCCCGCTTTGGAATGCAATGCAACTGAATGTGATGTAATGGATGCCTTATACTGGACAAGCAGATTATGAGCAAGGTAAGGAAGTAAGTTCCTTATATAAGGAATAGCTCAAAGCTTAGCTTATTTGTAACTCAAAACATGATTCATTACATATGAACAAGTTATTCACAAACACACTACCCTGTAGTAACATTTGATGTATTAAGGCAGTCTCCAGTCTCTTGTGGTTTACTCTTTGCCATAATAGTATATTATGTGAGAATTCCCGTTCTTTGTGGCTTGGATTCCAGGTTTTTGGGACGTTCTTCTTTTTCAACATCATGAAACTATTCCAGGCACCGTCTAAACGTACACAACCAGACCCGTTAAATCCAGGGTGTTCCTCGTCATCACCGATCTGTGAATCACAAACGTCATGAAGGACAAAAATCGATTTAAAAATAGGAAAAGAAGTCTACCATTGTTTTTGTGTGTGTATTAATCCTCTGGCTATGCCCCCCCCCCCCCCTGCCTGGTCCCAAACCCCCAGGCTGGTACTGGGGCAGCCTGACGGCCAACGAGGCCAAGGAGATCCTCCACGACTCCCCCGAGGGCACCTTCCTGGTGCGGGACAGCTCCCAGCGCGACTACCTGTTCACCATCTCCGCCATGACCTCCGCGGGCCCCACCAACCTGCGCATCGAGTACAGGGACGGCAAGTTCAAGCTGGACTCGGTGGTGCTGATCAAGCCCAAGCTGCGGCAGTTCGACAGCGTGGTGCACCTGGTGGAGCACTACGTACAGCTGTCCCGCGCCAGCTCCAAGGCAGGCGGCGGTGCTAGCTCCAAGGCAGGCGGCGGTGCCAGCTCCAAGGCAGGCGGCGTCGACACGTTGAACCATCAGACGTCATCGGCGTCGACGTCATCGGCGTCGACGTCGTCATCATCGTCGTCGTCGACGGCGACGACGACGCCGCCCAGCGGCACGGTGCAGCTGCTCCTGACCAAGCCTGTGTACACGGCCACGCCCTCCCTGCAGCACTTGTGCCGCGTGTCCATCAACCGGAGCACCAGCCGGGTGCGAGACCTGCCCCTACCCAACCGGCTCAAAGACTACCTGACGGACTACGTATACAACGTGTGACCTGGGAGCACTCAGTCCCCCTCACTTGTTCCTTTGACCACTGTCTACGGACACCGAGAATGTCTTCAAAATAACTTCTGAGGAGGACTTCCGGAGAGGCGGTAAGCAGGCAGTACCGTTCACTCTTTAGACATCATGGCGTCGGGCTGGATCCCCCCCCCCACTGCCTTTGAACGTTTGAACTCGTCCCAAAGGAATATAATTAGTCTGAGAATTACGATCGGGATCTGGGGAGGAGGAGGAGGAGGAGGAGGAGGAGGAGGCAACTGGTTGAACTCGAGGTGTGTCAAGTCGAGGCCTATTCTCTGAAGCATTGGGGGGCATCTGTTTTCCCTGGTGAGTCATTAGCGTTACCGTTGGTTCCTCAGGTCAACCCCAGGGAGGCTGGCTCAACGGTCCGTTTTTGCACACATTCTGAGGTTTGTTTCTTGTGTCTTTTCATGTCTGGGGATAAAGGTGCTGCACACTGTCGCCGTTCTGTTTCTGTTATGCTGTGTTTTTCCAATGCTTTCATTGATTGGTCTTTCATTGGTGCTTTACTCGGTTCACATGGTTTCAGGATGTCAAAAATGACTACAGAGAGCTCCAGTCTCTCAAGCCTCGGTTCTACTGTACAATCTCCCTTAGAGGAATGTCTTTTCTTTCTTTCTTTCTTTCTTTCTTTCTTTCTTTCTTTCTTTCTTTCTTTCTTTCTTTCTTTCTTTCTTTCTTTCTTTCTTTCCTTGTTTGTTTCTTAGAAGCAGAGACCCGATACCAGACTGTTCTATTCACATTCAAGTGGTATCCATTACGCTAGGCTATGCTTCCCATCACATACACCACCACCATTACATGCATTCCTTCTGCCCGTCAATACAACCAGGTTTCATACGTAGCATTTGCTTGCTAGCATGTCCAATGGGACCAAGAGATTGGTAATACACGAGGCATACACGTTGACAGGGTTTGACAGTTGACGGTCATTGTTAAGGTCAGTTTCTGGGTGACATCTTCATGGGATTTACTCCGTTCGATGATCGCCTTCGACTGTAAAACCGCTAACATTGGAATAAACAATGAGGTGTTGGGGGGTTCAACTAAACGGTTGATTTGGTTGCTGTTGAGACAAAGGAAGTTCATTGTTCTGAGCGCAGTTATGTTCCTGTGCTATATAAATGGGTTTATTTGTTTTGTTTTTATAAAATTGCTCATCTCTACAATATTTAGATATTTTTTGGAAGCTCTTTATGAAGTTCCCAATCCTAGCATTTAGGCTCCTGGTGTAAACCCAGGGCTGGGGAAGGCAGGGCGTTCTGAATGGAACCGGTGGGGCTCGGTGCTAATCGACTATCGTACAATGAAGCAACGGATGGTCACTCGGTAACGACGCACAACAGCCAGTTAGTGGTCAGGGAAATTAAATCAAATGAATGATCTCTGCTCCGTCTTACTGGATCTTAACTGTACAGCATATGGCTGCGGCTAAACATTTGTTAAAAGTATTTATTGATTGTGCGCAAGTGTGTTTCTCCTCATAAAACGTTTTTCTTTTTCTAAACCAAGCTGTACCCAATATTGGAAAGCATGCCACCTCCCCTTGAACACTGAACGGGGGGTGAGTGTATCACGGTGCTGTAGTGTTTCCATGTGTTCTCATGCCTTTTGTAGAAGCAGTCTAAATGAATTCCATCATACAGCGTTCAAATGAATGGTTTTCTGAAGAAAGGCAACTAATAAAAGACTGTGGAAAACTTCAAACTTGTCTCTGAATAGATGTTTGCTTTGAGTGCTGCTGTGTGATGTTATGATGTGGCGCTATCATTTCACCGAGACTGCTTTGCATATTCGCCCGAGATTCCATCCTGCTTCCAAACTGTGTTTCACTGATTAGTTTGTCAAGGACGTATCTGACGTATCACAATACTTGGGGGGTTTACTGTGATAATTCCTTCTTTGCTGCTGGACTTACTGGACTCACTGCTGTTACTGCACTGTTCTGCTTTACCGTTACGGCTCTGTACTCACTCTATTACTTTATTATTATACGGTCACTTTAAAAAGCTTTTTGCACTGTCCCCCATATGTATATAACATCCATTAGACACTTGATTGTTATTTTCTATATTTATAGTATAGTTGTTTATAGTAAAAGTGTTGTTTATAGTATCAGTATGGCATAGTATAGTATAGTATTATTGGTGAAATCCAGAATGTGGGAGTGAATGAGTAGGAGTGAGCATCCCATTGCACTTGTCTCACATGGACAATAAAGAATATGTCACCTTGAATGGAAGTGTCTCACTAACGGGAGCCCAAGGCTCTTCTCCTTAGCTAGTGAGCTGTTTCCGTTTGGATGTCAGGTGTGCATAGTGAACCTCTTATGCTAAGCTCCCGTAACATAATTACTGCTGCTCCACAAAAGCCTCTTGGGTCAGGAGGTCTTTTTGTTCTGCAACATGTGTCTCTTAAAGGGCCATTTCATGTGTATGTCTAGTCAGTGCAATAAATACCTTACTATACTATATGCCTTACTATAGTACTATACACCTTACTATAGTACTATACACCTTACTATAGTACTATACACCTTACTATAGTACTATACACCTTACTATAGTACTATACACCTTACTATAGTACTAACTATACGCCTTACTATAGTACTATACACCTTACTATAGTACTATACACCTTACTATAGTACTAACTATACGCCTTACTATAGTACTATACACCTTACTATAGTACTATACACCTTACTATAGTACTATACACCTTACTATAGTACTAACTATACGCCTTACTATAGTACTATACACCTTACTATAGTACTATACACCTTACTATAGTACTATACACCTTACTATAGTACTAACTATATGCCTTACTATAGTACTATACACCTTACTATAGTACTATACACCTTACTATAGTACTAACTATACGCCTTACTATAGTATTATACACCTTACTATAGTACTATACACCTTACTATAGTACTAACTATACGCCTTACTATAGTACTAACTATACGCCTTACTATAGTACTATACACCTTACTATAGTACTATACACGTTACTATAGTACTAACTATACACCTTACTATAGTACTATACGCCTTACTATAGTACTAACTATACACCTTACTATAGTACTAACTATACGCCTTACTATAGTACTATACACCTTACTATAGTACTATACACCTTACTATAGTACTATACACCTTAATATAGTACTAACTATATGCCTTACTATAGTACTATACACCTTACTATAGTACTATACACCTTACTATAGTACTAACTATACGCCTTACTATAGTACTATACACCTTACTATAGTACTAACTATACGCCTTACTATAGTACTAACTATACGTCTTACTATAGTACTATACACCTTACTATAGTACTATACACCTTACTATAGTACTATACACCTTACTATAGTACTATACACCTTACTATAGTACTTACTATACGCCTTACTATAGTACTATACACCTTACTATAGTACTATACGCCTCTGTGCTGCAAACTTATTTCGTACTTATTTCTTCCAATAAGGTACGGCTGAATATCCGAGTCAGCCAAAACACTGTAAGGTGTCTCAGAGTCCATAACATGCTCTGTCCTATTCTGGGATGCCTAGCCCTAACCCTTTCTGTGCTTGTTCATCCAACAGCCGTCCATCTACCTCCTCTGCTCTCATCTGTAATAAGCATGACCGATTTTGAATGGAACTTGCAGACCATTGGTTGGAAGTGTTTGTTTGTGGCGAGTTCTCCTTGTTGAGTGCAAACTCTTCTGCAAAGGGTGTTGTGAAGGAGTAAATACTACGGTTACACCAACAGAATGACCTGTTACACCAACAGAATGACCTGTTACACCAACAGAATGACCTGTTACACCAACAGAATGACACACTGGCAGCTGTCATCAAACTGTTTCATTTTTAACTGTGTGACAAAAGGCTGATTCCACCATCCGATTTTCATAATACCCATTGTAATGACACAATACTTTGTCAAATAAGAATGCACATTTGCAGCTGCTATGAATGGCTATTATGTTTTGGTTGGTGAAATTCCAGCAACTGTCAATCATATTTGCGGTAGCCACGGCAAAGACTTGTCTCAACTTACAATGGAGCGTCTTAGAGGCGTTTTAACAGTGTATTAATCGACTTCTGACTGTTAGAGGACAGAAAGAAGCCTGGAACACCAAACTCTGGGGGGGAAACCTGTCCCCCCAGAGTCCTTGTTTGCTTGCGGGGCCCCAACCACATGTTGGGGCCCCAACCACAAGTCACTGAAGAGAGGACGCCTTATTTACCACCTGGCAGTAGGCCTGCATGCATGGACAAACAATCGAATATATGTTGGATGGGTTTGGGGGGACAGCAGAAGATGTCCCTCATTGGGTCCAGATACTAAGCTTTCTCTAACGGAATGACACCTCTTAGTCTATTTGGCTTTTGTTCAGGGGCGTCGTTTTGAGATGGCAAGGTATGGCACTCGCCATAAAAAAACGTTTTGTACATATTTTAATATAAATATTATTGATATGTTTTTAATAAATAAAGATCCCCTGAACGGTACCTCGCCATACCTTGGCTTTTGCTGAAATTACGCCCCTGCTTCTTTTCATTCCATATTGTTTTTTGCAGCTAAAAAGAGAGAACCCGTCATTTAGCAATCTGTTGTGTTAAATGTGTATCTGTTGTGTTAAATGTGTATCTGTTGTGTTAAATGTGTATCTGTTGTGTTAAATGTGTATCTGTTGTGTTAAATGTGTATCTGTTGTGTTAAATGTGTATCTGTTGTGTTAAATGTGTATATGTTGTGTTAAATGTGTATTTGTCATTGAAGACTAAGTACATTCAGGATTAATATATCTAATCAGAATCCTGTGGTGAGTTACATAATTCACCTGGGGAACTATGGTTGGGGGGGCGTGCTCCCGCAAGGACTGTTTTGAGCACCGGACTTGTTCTTGTTCCGGTTAGCGTTCTTGTTGCAACTGTGTGTTTTGTATGGCTAATAAAACCACAAGTTCCACTTTTGATACACCGCCTCCGACTCCCGTCTTTCGGCACTACAATCCATACAAAAACACACATACGGTAGTGGACACTTTCATTGCACATAAGTATATCTAAAAAAATGTGGAACAAAAGTGTGGAATTTAAAACATTTGATTGATTAATCCAAATTGCGTATTTTGTAAAGTGTTTCCAATAACTGTCCTCCAATAACCTTCTAATCTATAGGTTCCACTTGCTTTTGTTTCCAGTCGGACCACATACCAAGGCGCACTCTTCACTTTCGTGATCGTAACTTTGTTATTATTATTACACTCCCGTGGACCGTGACGTCACCGTCTGGGTTTGTTGAGCTAACATATTACATGATGTTATTATATGATGTTATTATATGATGTCATTATATGATGTCATTATAGTGAACACTTTAACCCAGTAGCATGGAGCCGGCGCACCGGGCCGTCCTCCGGGCGCAGAGGCTGAGCCTCTCCCGGGAGGTGGTGGTCTCGGACTCCGTGGTCCAGTTCCTCTACCAGGAGGGCCTCCTGACATCCTGGCAGCTGGAGGACATCGAGGCCCAGACCACCGACCAGAGGAAGGCCCTGAGGCTCCTGGACCTCCTGCCCACCCGGGGCCCCAGGGCCTTCCCCCTGTTCCTGGAGGCCCTGGAGAAGGACTACCCCTGGGTCCGAGAGGGGCTGCTGGGCCAGGCCGCAGCCGGACCGAGCTCCGGAGGTCAGACTCATTATTCATTATTAATAATAATAATAATAATAATAATTATAATAATACCTTTATTTATATAGTGTGGTGGAACGTTATGGGAACATAATTCACTGTTTGTATTTAGTGTGTGTTGCACCACGGACCGGTTAGAGTGCGTACCGTGTTGTTGTTGTGGTTGTTGTTGTTGTTGTTGTTGTGGTGTGCTAGCTGGAGTAGCAAGTAGCAGATGTGTTTCCCCTGTTGTGAAACTTAATGGAAAATAAAGTGTGGAGTTCCATACGAAACACGCCGCCTCCGACTCCCATTCATCGGCGCTACACTGGTGACCCCCACGTTTTCCAGATAGATTCCGAAGACTTAGTGAACATGGCTGATCGCCATGTTTATATTAAACTGCCGGAGTTTTGGGAACATGCCGCTACAGCGTGGTTCGCACACGTGGAGGCACACTTTGCCTGTCGCCAGGTCCGTGACGAGGACCTGAAGTATTTTCACGTGGTGGCGGCGCTGGGGAGCTCCATGTCGTCCAGGTTGGTCGGTTTTGTCGCGGATCCCCCACGCCACGGCAAATATGAGGCGATTAAAGCCCTTCTCCTTAAGACATTTAGCCTATCTGCTAAGGAGAGGGCACGCCAGATTCTGGATATTCAGAGTCTGGGGGACAGCAAGCCGTCCCAGTGGATGCTGAATCTGCTGGGGGGGGAGGATCCCCGGATTTTGTTCGTGGAGACGTTCCTGCGCCACTTGCCGCCCCGGGTTCAGACGGCGCCGGCCAACACGACCATTACTGAACCCCGCGCCCCGGCTGAGGAGGCTGACCGTTTTTTCCTGGCGACCCGGCAGCCCGGTGCAGATGCGCTAGCTGCAACGCTCGGTGCTCCCTCGCCGGTTAGGAGGGCTTGGGGGGAGCGGGCCGCGGCGGTTCCAGGCCGGCGTGGGGACGCGGGAGAATGTTTTTACCACGCGCGGTTCGGGGCCAAGGCGAAGAAGTGCATCGCTCCCTGCAGCTACAAGCCTCCGGGAAACGAGAGGGCCGGTGCTCGGTAGTGGCCCTGAGCGCTGGCACGAGCGGGCTGCTCTTCGTTAGCAGGCTGCTCTTCGTTAGCGGGCTGCTCTTCGTTAGCGACAGTGTCTCGGGAAGCCGGTTTCTCTGTGACACGGGCGCTCAGCGGAGCGTGGTTCCTGCGTCGAAGGAGGACATCGCTCGAGGGGGGCATGGACCGCAGTTGACGACAGCTAATGGCAGCCCCATCCGCACTTATGGCGTGAGGCCGATGTGTTTATGTGTTGGGGGGCAGCGGTTCAACTGGGATTTCGTCATAGCAGACATTTCTTTTCCCCTCCTCGGGGCAGATTTTTTATGTGCTCACGGGCTCCTGGTGGACGTTGGAAACAAACGCTTGGTTGATGCCTTGACGTTTTCCTCCCTTGTGTGTACGCTTGGCAAAGCGGCGTACAACGGGCTGTCGGGTTCGCTGTCGGGTGCGGACAAGTACCTCAGGTTGTTGGCCGAGTTCCCGGACCTGACGCAGCCCACTTTCTCTGCGCCCACCACCAAGCATGGGGTGGAGCACCACGTCACCACTGAGGGACCCCCGGTCTACGCCAGGGCCCGGCGGTTGAACCCTTCTAAACTCGCAGTAGCGAAGGCGGAGTTCTCAACCATGGAACGCCTGGGTATCATCCGCCGGTCTGACAGTCCTTGGGCGTCTCCTCTGCACATCGTCCCCAAGCCTAATGGCGGTTGGCGCCCGTGTGGGGACTACCGCCGCCTCAACGACGCTACGACACCCGACCGCTACCCGGTGCCGCACATTCAGGACTTTTCGGTGCACCTGGCGGGTAGGCTGGTGTTTTCTAAGGTGGACCTAGTGCGTGGATACCACCAGGTGCCCATGCATCCCCTGGACATTCCCAAAACGGCGGTGATAACGCCATTTGGGTTGTTTGAGTTCCTGCGGATGCCTTTTGGGCTCAAGAACGCCGCGCAAACATTCCAGCGCCTGATGGATTCGGTGCTGCGGGACTTACCGTTTGTGTTCGTCTACCTTGACGACATACTCGTCGCCAGCACTTCTGAGGAGGAACACCTGTCTCACCTCCGGGCCCTTTTTACGAGGCTCAGCCAACACGGGTTGATAATCAACCCTGCAAAGTGTCTGTTCGGGGTGTTTGGCATTGACTTCCTTGGGCACCGCGTCACCAAAGGCGGAGCATCACCCCTGCCGGCGAAGGTTGAGGCTGTCGCGGCGTTTCCTCGCCCGCACACGGCCCGGTCACTCCGTGGGTTCCTAGGGATGGTGACCTTCTACCACCGTTTCATCGCCCGGGCCGCCCACATTATGCGGCCGCTGTATGAGGCATTGAAAGGTAAGGCCCCCATCCAGAAGATCGACTGGACGACGGAGGCTGAGGTTGCCTTTATGGAGGTCAAGACCGCGCTGGCTCAGGCGGCCTTGCTGGCACATCCGTCGCCCACGGCCCCCATCTCCATTACCACCGATGCATCGGACTACGCCGTCGGTGCGGTGCATGAGCAGTGGGTGGACGGCGCCTGGCAACCACTTGCCTTTTTCAGCCGCCAGCTAACGCCCAGGGAACGCAGGTACAGCGCTTTTGACCGGGAGCTCCTTGGACTCTGGCTGGCCGTGCGGCACTTCCGATTTTTGCTGGAAGGCCGTGAATTTACGGCGTTCGTTGACCACAAGCCGCTCACGTTCGCCATGTCCAAGGTGGCGGAGCCTTGGTCTGCTCGTCAGCAACGACAGCTTTCCTACATCTCGGAGTTCACCACGGACATCCAGCACGTGGCTGGTAAGTCAAACCTGGTCGCAGATTGCCTCTCCAGGGTCGTCATCGGAGCCGTCCAGTTGGGCCTCGACTATACCCGCATGGCAATGGACCAGGTCACGGACCCCAGCGTCCAGGCCCTGAAGGGGGCTGATGTGGGGCTGCGCCTGGAGGATGTGGTTTTCGGCGACGCAGGCGTTGCTCTCCTGTGTGACGTCTCCACGGGCCAGCCGCGCCCGGTCGTTCCCACCAGCTGGAGGCGTTCCGTGTTCGAGGCGGTGCACAACCTGTCGCACCCCGGCGGGAAGCCTTCGGTGCGGATGGTGGCCGCGAAATTCGTCTGGCGGGGGCTCAAAAAGGACGTGAGGGCTTGGGCCGGCACGTGTGTGGCTTGCCAGCGTGCTAAGGTGCACCGCCACACGAAGGCTCCCCTGGAGAAATTCCTGGTGCCTGAGAGGAGGTTTGACCACGTCAACATCGATCTGGTTGGTCCATTACCCTCCTCCCAGGGTTTTTCCTACCTCCTAACTATGGTGGACAGGACGACCCATTGGCCGGAGGCGGTCCCACTCGCGTCGACAGCGGCGGCTGACATAGCCCGGGCTTTCATTGCGACATGGGTGTGTCGTTTCGGCACCCCTTCGGACATTTCCTCGGACCGCGGTTCCCAGTTCACATCCGAGCTCTGGAACGCTGTGGCCGGGGATTTGGGGGTTAAGCTCCACCAGACAACCGCTTATCACCCTCAGGCCAACGGTCTCTGCGAGCGTTTCCATCGCTCCATGAAGGCGGCCCTCAGAGCCGGGCTGACGGACGGTAATTGGGTCGACAAGCTGCCTTGGGTTATGCTGGGCCTGAGGACCGCGCCTAAGGAGGATCTGCGGTGTTCCACGGCTGAGATGGTCTACGGTCAGCCGCTGAGGGTTCCAGGGGATTTCCTCCCCAACGCATCGGCCCCCTGGTCGGCGACGGCCCAGCGAGTTTTCCTGCAGGACGCCGCTAAGGTTTTTGCTCCGATCCCCACTGCTCAGCACGGCAATCAGGTGTCCCGGGTTCCCGTGGGGCTTCGCTCAGCGGAGCACGTGTTCATCCGGCACCACGCTCACAGAGGCCCCCTGCAGCCTCCTTACGACGGGCCTTTCCAGGTTTTGAAACACGGGGGCAAGCACTTGGTGGTCGACCTGGGTGGCAAAGCCGAGCACGTCTCGGTGGACCGGGTGAAGGCTGCTCACCTGGACTCGGACCAGCCGGTGGTGCCGGCACGGCCTCCGCGACGGGGTCGCCCCCCGGCCTTGACCCCCGTCACCGAATTGGGGCCTGCGGTTCCGGTCCCACCTCTCCCAGCGGCCGCCCCTGTAGAGGTCGCCTCCCCGGCTCCCGTTCTCCGGAGTCGTGGTGGTCGGCCTGTCGTCCCTCCCCACCGCACGGACTTTGTGTATGGGTGAATTCTGGGGGGGTTGTGTGGTGGAACGTTATGGGAACATAATTCACTGTTTGTATTTAGTGTGTGTTGCACCACGGACCGGTTAGAGTGCGTACCGTGTTGTTGGTGTTGTTGTTGTTGTTGTTGTGGTGTGCTAGCTGGACAGTAGCAAGTAGCAGATGTGTTTCCCCTGTTGGAAAATAAAGTGTGTGAGGAGTTCCATACTAGACACGCCGCCTGCGACTCCCCTTCATCGGCTCTACAATAGCACTTATCAAGCAAATACAGCGCAAACTGCTGCACAACAAAGCAATACAAAATATATATATATTAATAAAAACAATATCGTAAACACAATAATATACAAAATATATTATATTATCCAGAATAAGTACAAATAAGGTGTGTAGTAATACCTCACGGTCACTCTACATACAACAGCAAATACAAAATAATACATATAATATACAAATAAAAAATTAACTAAATGAACACACTTGAAATGGCCAGATATGAGCTAAATTATATATCTCTCTATATATATATATATAGAAGTTGCAGTGGCCCTATGTACAGTAGTGAACGTGATAAAATATAAAGGCATAGTGGCATGTCAAATGTAACTTGGTATTTGTAGTATTGATGCAATACAGTATTGTAGTGACACAGAACAGTCAGTGTTTGACAGTGTTCAATACAGTATATTAGTGACACAGAACAGTCAGTGTTTGACAGTGTTCAATACAGTATTGTAGTGACACAGAACAGTCAGTGTTTGACAGTGTTCTATACAGTATTGTAGTGACACAGAACAGTCAGTGTTTGACAGTGTTCTATACAGTATTGTAGTGCCTAAATGTAAATGTAAAGTATCCAGTTGTTTTCTCCCACTTCGTATTGTCCTCAGTTGTATGCAGATTGAATTAAAATCAGAAACACCCTGGTCCTGAAAGATGAGGACATTGCGTACCTTTTCCTGTGCCAAATACCTGTTGCTTTTAGAGAGAGAGAGAGAGAGCGAGAGAGAGCGAGAGAGCGAGAGAGAGCGAGAGAGCGAGAGAGAGCGAGAGAGAGCGAGAGAGAGAGAGAGCGAGAGAGCGAGAGAGAGCGAGAGAGAGCGAGAGAGAGAGAGAGAGAGAGAGAGAGAGAGAGAGAGAGAGAGAGAGAGAGAGAGAGAGAGAGAGAGAGAGAGAGAGAGAGAGAGAGAGAGAGAGAGAGAGAGAGAGAGAGAGAGAGAGAGAGAGAGAGAGAGAGAGAGAGAGAGAGAGAGAGAGAGAGAGAGAGAGAGAGAGAGAGCGCGCGCGCGATCGATCTTTTTATTACCTTTTTGTAGTTCTTTGTTATTTACTTTTTAAATTGCTTGTATATGTATAATCTACTGAACTGATAGAGGGTGAGAGAGCTAGAGAGGCTTGAAGAGGGGTAGATAGAGAGCACTGAAGAGAGAGAGACTTGGCAGATGAAAGGCCTGCCTCCCATTAGCCAGAATCCTCCCTCGGCCCAGCCTCTCAGACGGAGACGAGGGCTTGGCTCCCAACTTAGTAGCTCTGGATTCCTGGTCCCCGTGCGGACAATAAACAGCATGTGAGCTAGCGGTGTAAGTTTATACACTTCAGAAAACACGCACACACAAACTCGTAGGGACGCTGTTGGCAGCAGTCCGCTGCTAACGGAGCCGAGAGGCTATAAATTTAGCGCAATAGATCTGGCTGGGCCTTGGCTATGCCCTCCTACCTCACTATCCCTCCTCCTCCTTCCTCCTCCTCCTCCTCCTCCCGCCTGCTCCGCTGCCTGCATCCTGCTTTCCAGGAATTTGTGGCTGCTTTTTTTTCCCATTTACTACGAAAAACTCTCAGCATTCAAGAGAGAAGTGTTGATGTGATCCCAGGGAGTCAAACCTTATGAGCCGTTACCGAGTTATGTTAAAAACAAAAGGTCGACAAAACTGCAGCATCGATCCAGTCACCAACACAATGATTTGAACCTTTGTTTTTTTAATTTTATGCTTTTTTTTTTTATGTTTTCGAATTGAAAATAGTTCACCACAAAAGAAGCGATTTACAACTTTAGCAATATAGAATGATACTTGGGCTCCCTGTGTCTGTATCCGTTTATTTGTGAGTGTCCGTTCTCGCCTAACAAATGTGTGTGTTTCTTTCTTCACGCTACATGGAACGTGTGCAGAACTCTGGTCAAATAAGGACCATCTAACGGCCATCCCATAATAATGTTTTTTTCTGGCCCATGCCAAATCTTGTGGCTTTTTCTTTGTGGGAACTCTCTGATTCTTTAGTGTGGGATGTCATATTACAGTCTGGACTCGGGTCTAAACTCTTTTTTGCCGGAGGATAAAATGTCAAATTGGAATTGACCAATGAAGGAGCAGATTGCTTAGCCCACACCCCTGAAAAACAACGTTTTGGTCAAGAGAAATGCTGTTGTTGACTCACTTGCACAACAGATTGTTGACATTAAGCTAGGAGTCAAGGGACAGGAAGTACCTGTAGGTTCCAGGGCCAACACTCGGTTTGCTGATTTTTAAATGATTAGGCCTATTAGGCTTGATTAGTCCTTCATGACACCAAAGATGGACTGCAGCCTTTGATTGATAAGATGATCAATTAATTAATCAAAGCCTTTATTTATGTGGAGGAAATAAACAAGGAGAAGGGACATTCTCGTTTGCAAATATGTCTTGATAACGATTTCAAATGTAAAACAAATGTATATATAACATTGATAAAATAGTAAGGAAAATATAAGACAGTTAAACGGTTACAATAAAAACTGTAATCACCTTTGATGTTCCCACTTATATCATATATTTGTTGCATTTGGCAAATAAAACATCTTGAAAAAATATACAATATATGTGTAAAACAAGTACACTGCAAGGGCAACATATTAACTAGGTCTAGACAATAATTGGTCCAAATTGTCTCTAAAATGAGGAGGATCTTGATACATGAAACCGGGTGACCCAGCTGTCCCAGTTCTGTAAGCCTCACCTCCACTACCAGGTCGGGTCCTTCTTCACCTGGTCAGACACCTGCTCCTCACCATGTGAGGCAGTCACTCATCTTTTAAGGGCTAAGATTGTGTGATTTTCCACACGTTCTCTTCCTAATACATGCTGTATTTCCACATTTTGTTCCTCAGCCGTTACCAGTGACATGGAGATGACCATGTTATGGTTATATATATAACCCTATAACCATTGGTTATAGGAAAAGGACTTGATAGGGAAAATAGAAAAATCATTTCATTCACAAAAGAGAGTTGGTCTTTATTGAAGCCGAGTTGTTTCAGCTCCTTTAGAGCCTTGAAACTTTAACTTTTTGCTGTGTCACAGAGACCTGGATGGGAGCACGCTGTCGACACACCATTGCAACATGACTCTTTGTTGACAGTTGAGAACTAATAGTATTTTTTTGTTATGGTGTTCGGGTGCTACTCGCCTGGCCAGTATGAAGGACAGAATTTGATTAAACCAAATATGCAAACACACAAAGCTAAACTTATTTTCTTTCCTCATACTATTACTCATGCCGCCACAAAATCGCCCTGTCGTCTAACATTTTCAACATCCTCTTCTCGTCTCCCAGATGACTGGCGTGTTCCAGAGGCCGTCCTGGGAAGGGTTCCCTCGGACTGCGAGCTTTCCCAGCTGGCCTCTCTCCTGGGCCCCGAGTGGGAGTCTCTCCTGCTGCACCTGGGCCTCTCAGCGGGGGCCTTGTTCCGCTGCCGTGCCGACCATCCCCACAGTACCCACGGGCAGGCGCTCGACGGCCTGGTACGATGGAGGCAGTCTGGGGGTAAGGCCGCCACCGTGAGGAGGCTGCTGGACAGCCTCCAGGCGGCTGAAATCCACCCCTCGGTGCTCGGCGAGGTCTTTCACTGACCGAATATGGATCTATTCCATTTTGCTTTGCAAAAATGAGGGTCCGTAAATATTCACTGATACTAAAATCCTTCCTGGGATTGGCCCGGGGCCTGCATGTACATTCCCCCCCTCCTCCGGCACACAAAAGACCAAGAAGCCCTGCCATCCAGGAGGAACATTCAACACATCTTGGAATACAATGTTGTGATAATGTGCCACCCAGCTGGACGACTCTCCTGACCAGCGGGTCTGACTCCGCGGGCCGGTGTGTGGAGGAGGAGTTTGTGCAGGGCTGAAGCACAGGGCTAAAAATGTGAAACCTCTTCTGGAGGCTCAACCGTGGCTGGTGGCTCACCATAGACCCTACGTCCCACCGTTAGTGTTGGACCGCCGACCACATGCTAACGGTCGCGCCGTCTCTGGCAACCCACGTTCCTCTCTCGCTCTCGCTCTCTCTCTTCCTTCCCTGTCCCGTTTCGCAAAAGGCACACAAGCCTATAGAAATATAGATTAACCCAAAAATCTGCACGTATGGAGTTTACTGGAGGCCGAGTGCCGAAGCTGAAGCCTGAAGGGCGGAGCTGCACTTTGTGCACTCTCATATTTCTCTGCCTGAACCCGTTTCTCCGCGGTCGGAGGTGACGTGTGGCGTCGCCGTCATGCAAGAGCTGCACATAAACCCCATGACCCTGTGGGCTCTGTTGGGTGTCTTCATTGTGTTGTAGTCTAAGATGTCAGGGTTATACCGCTGGTGAGATCTGCTATAGTTCAACCTGCTGTAGGACCTTTTGGTTAGTCCTGGGAATGTTAGTGTTGCTCTTCTTCATTCTCTGTGGTTCTCAGTTCCTCAGCCTGAATGCCGATGGGGCCACTCTCTCTGTGGAGATTGCGTGTTCCTCCTGTGTTCTTTGGAGGTCTGAACATGCGCCTGGCTTTACGAGCAGCTGTGGGACCGTGCTCCACATGTGGTACCTTTCCAGTCAACCCAGTTAGGAGGCCTGGAAGCCCCGTTAAACCTAGCCGGCCAGAACCAAAAAAGGAGGTCCTGGCTCTCATGGAATGGCCTTATGTATATATCATCCATAAGTCACTTTATTGGTACAGTGTATAGTATTTTACGAATAGTGTTGTTTATAGTATATAGTAGCAAGTAAGCATTCCATTGTTCTTGTTACACATGACAAATAAAGAATTTTGAATCTTGGTTCATAGGACATTTGTGGCACCACTACGGACCATGTGCGAGGGCCGTGATGTCACGCCATTTTTGCTTCACACCGTCTGTGTGTGTGTGTGTGTACCAAGGGCGTAACCGTGATGAAGACATTGAGGTATCCACATTTATACTCCTAGTTTATTTTATTTTTATTTAGGCCTTTAAATTCCCAAAGGAACATAGGCCGTCGACGAAGCTCCTCCATCCTCTTCGGTCTTGTGCCCTCCGCTCCAGATCTTGCCAGGACAGACCTTCTTTCTTCATCTCCTGTCATACTCCTAGTATCAATGTCTATATCACGTTTACGCCTTTCATATAGACATTGAGGTGTGTGTGTGTGTGTGTGTGTGTGTGTGTGTGTGTGTGTGTGTGTGTGTGTGTGTGTGTGGTGTGTGTGTGTGTGTGTGTGTGTGTGTGTGTGTGTGTGTGTGTGTGTGTGTGTGTGTGTGTGTGTGTGTGTGTGTGTGTGTGTGTGTGTGTGTGTGTGTGTGTGTGTGTGTGTGTGTGTGTGCGGCGCGCGCGCGCGCTTTAGTCTATTCCTGGAAAACCAGCCCATTGAGCCGCTTGGACCGTAAAGCGTCATATCAGAAGACGACTGTTCCCACACGCAGACGACCGACAACGAGTGTCTGTTTTATTGTCCTCTTTTCCTCGGAGCGATTCTCCCAAACCCAGAAGTGTGCGGTCGGCCTGCGGGAGACGGCAGTCTGTCGGACATGTTAAGGTGGACCGGGACCGAGTTCTGTTGTTGTTTGTTGACGCTTACGTCGTTGCATGCATTGCACCAGAGCAATGCATGCAACATACATATTATGTTTTTATGCAATTAAATATATAGATATAATGCAAACAAAAGTTAAATGTAAATAATTGTTTTAACACCAGAAAAAAACAACCCCACCTAACATGTCCCTCTGCACCGCCTCAGCGCGACACGTGGTGGGGTTTCCCGGAAAGCGGCCAGTGCTGCAGGCCGGTTCTTCTCTCCTTCTGGGAAAAGCCTGCAAACGCTCGGCCCTTTTCCTGTCTTCCATCCCTTGACTTGCCATAGTCTGAGGGAGGGTGGTGTAGGCTGGGAGGGGGTGGTGTAGGCTAGTAGGGGTGGTGTAGGCTGGGAGGGGGTGGTGTAGGCTAGTAGGGGGTGGTGTAGGCTGGGAGGGGGTGGTGTAGGCTAGTAGGGGGTGGTGTAGGCTGGGAGGGGGTGGTGTAAGCTAGTAGGGGGTGGTGTAGGCTAGTAGGGGGTGGTGTAGGCTGGGAGGGGGTGGTGTAGCTAGTAGGGGGTGGTGTAGGCTGGGAGGGGGTGGTGTATGCTAGTAGGGGGTGGTGTAGGCTGGGAGGGGGTGGTGTAAGCTAGTAGGGGGTGGTGTAGGCTGGGAGGGGGTGGTGTAGGTGTAGAAGAACACCTAACCAGTGAACCGGAGTATAGTTGTTTGACGGGGTCATTGGTGGATATCTCACGTATTTCCCAAATCATGCATAATATAAAAATATATATATAATATATATATATATATATATATATATATAACGGGTCTTATGTTTTTCATATGTTTTACGATGCAGATATTTTTTCTCTTTGTACAATAATTGCTCGCTTGCTTTCAACAAGTCACAAAAAACTATTTTCATCCATGCATTTTCATGCTGTAATCATGTGTTGAAAAACACGAATAGGAACCGGTGCAACGAAAGAAAGAACATGTGTGTAGCATAAGAATATTTATAAATGCCTACTAACAGTACACTGTAATGGTTATTATTGTTATATATGGTACACACACACACACACGCATACACACGCACACGCATAGACACACAAACACACACGTACACAGGCTCAAACACACACACACACGCATACGTACAGAGCCCAGTGGGGCGTCCAGGCTGACCGACTGACGACAATAACAGGCACCCGGAGGTCCCTTATATGGCTCGTGTTTTCATGGCTTCGTGCGGATGTGTGCAAATAATAGGACGCGTAGTACTTTGATGTGTTTATTCAACACGTGAGAGCCTGTATAATAACCCCTAAACCAAGGGGAGAGCCCCACAGCAAATGATCTACTGCTCCTTGTAGATCATTTGTAGATCATATGTCCATAAAGATGGACTTTATAATGCAAAAGTATATGGATAAACGACATGTCGTACATGTCTATAATAATAATATTATTATTCTTAACATTAATAACGGCCTCCACTGTATAATACCACTGTAGTGCAGTGTAAGTGGAAAGGTTGGTTGTGTTTGTGGCCTAAACGGATTCGTTTTATTTACATTTATTTAAATTCTAAACCCCAAACTTACCTGTTTAGACCTGTTATTCAGCCTGCTGGTGGTGTGTGTATTTTATTTATTATTATTAGCTCGCTGAGAAGCAACACGTGCACCTAGACGTGTATGTTAATACATAGGTCTATGTATAACACAACCCAGTATAAGTGCAAATACATTTAGATGACAAAGAACCGGTTTAGTGCTCAGTGGCTGACCGCCCAGCACAGAACGCTCCACGCAAATGTAGGCAAATTCAGGCAAAGGACTCGTTTTGCCTTAAAAAGTGTTGTTTTTCTGGTGTAATTCCACGCCTCCTGAGTCCTGCTTCTCAGAAGACCGTCCGTCTTCCTGGTACGGTCTCTGCTGCTGCTGCTGCTGCTGCAAGGTTACAGTGTATCGGTTACACTTTCTAAGACACACACCAAGACACACACACACACACACACACACACACGCTCACACACGCACACGCACACACCACACACACACACATACTGTATTTACTTGCTTACACACACACATTTTGTATACAGTTACTCACACACACACGTTCATTTGTATATTTAAGCTACCGTATAATAATACATGTGCACAATGTAAGCTATTTTGAAGCGCACCCTCATCTGACTTTAATACTTTATCCTGAACTGATACGTCGTACTCATACGCCCTGTTGCTTCACGTGTGTGTGTGTGTGTGTGTGTGTGTGTGTGTGTGTGTGTGTGTGTGTGTGTGTGTGTGTGTGTGTGTGTGTGTGTGTGTGTGTGTGTGTGTGTGTGTGTGTGTGTGTGTGTGTGTGTGTTCCTAGTATAGGTCATTTGACTACGTAGCATGTTCCTGGTTGTAAGCAAAAAAAATGCCACCCAACCCCCTCCCACACACACCACACACACACCACACACACACACACACACACACACACACACACACACACACCACACACACACACACACACACACACACACACACACACACACACACACACACACACACACACACCACACACACACGGTGTCTCCGACACACAGAAGGTGTCTCCTTACATGGTGGACGGTGGCCCCTGAAGGAGACAGGGGTTTCTGTGGGATTACCCAAACCCAGTGTGCTTCTTGTTACCCAGAATGCAAGATGGAAAAGGTTTTCCCGGAAGCCCGATTGGCTGGAAATGGGCGGTGGGCCAACAAGCTGGAACATAACACACTCTCTGTTGAGAGAGAGACACACACACACACACACACACACACACACACACACACACACACACACACACACACACACACACACACACACACACACACACACACGCACACACACACACACACACACACACACACACACACACACACAGAACACTCCTGCAACAGAGTATAGCCTATGACAGGCTGATGGAGGCAGAACCTTTGTTGTGTTTTGGTGAGGTTGTTTTGGTGTGTGTTTGGTGTGTAAGTATGTATAGTATAAATGTTGATTTGATCTTAACTTGAAAATGAACGCTGATTTGTTTTAGAATGAAACACTGAGATCAAACTGATGAACTATTCTGGTATGCGAGGTGGGAAACCATGACTCTTAACCCCCACAGGAGATCAGGATTGACATTGAAGTGCTCATGTGTTAAAAGCAAGAGTACATTTTTCAACCAGTTTTTTTTTTGCATATTTTGGTGTGACGACCCATAAACCGTTGGTTAAGATGAAAACCCATAGTTTAATGACAGTTGTTTTACGACGTCTCAAAGAGATGGACAGACCCGTGTCCCAAAACCATCATGTCCCAAAACCATCCTGTCCCAAAACCATCCTGTCCCAAAACCATCCTGTCCCGCATGAAGACCAATAACCGCTCCCCAACTAATCATCAGAGCCCTTTTGTCAGTTTCTAAATGCCTGATTGGTATTTCCGTGTCATTCCACAGAGGCCCACATTATAATTTCATAATCTTGTAAATGCCTGAGTCGACTGTGTTTCTGTTAAGATGTATTTATAGGTCGCACACGTGTAGGCCTAGCAGTTGGGTTTGTCAAGGCACAAGAGCGCCACCTGGTGACTGAAAGGGATCCTGCATGTCCCCCTTAAGGGAGACGATACCTCTGTAGATATTATAGATTATATAAAATAATGGGCCTACAGACGAACCAAACATATGGCTTGTTCGTTTTACACGAGGACTTCTAGTCCTTTCTATGATGTGGAGTTCAGAACTGACCTTGTGAGGAATCTGCCATGCTTATAATATTCTTATCTCCAATTGTGTATTCTTTACGTATTCCAAAGGGCAGAGTATGTATAGATATAAGCTTGTTTTGTTATTAATACTTGTTTTGTCGTGTATATATTTGTATCATACTTATATATATATATTGTTTACCTTCCAACCTGTACCACAGGGGGGCAGTAGAGCTTCATAATGAATGAAAGTATGAACTCTCTTTTCTTTATGATAGGTGGAAAAAACCGCTATTTCGCTCATTATTCCCATTAACAAACAGACACGTTCTCATTCAAAGTGTTGGTGCTATTTAGATTTCATAAATAAATAGCTCTACAATTCTGTAACTATTAGAACTTCGAGTGGCCCGTTATGTTGGGCGACCGACATCGAATTCAACATGAGTTCCTTCTCTTCCTCTGCTGACCAAGCCGAGTGGTCCGAATCCGGATCAGAATCAGATCAGAATCAGATCAGAATGCCGTTATTAGGAAAGGGTGTAGCAATCATCACGTCACTCTTTGCAAACAGCAATTGAAACATATCAATGATTTACATATTATTATACAAATGGTAAAAAAAGGTATGTTTATATATATTTGAGTGTCTATGTACTGTAGTGTACATTATAAATGTATAAACGTACAAAGGTGGGATGTAAACATTTAACTAAGCGATGGAGCATTGATGTATAGTAGTTAAACAGAACAGTCAGTGTTCATTAAGTCATTAAGTCACCAAGGATTTTTCCTCTATTTTCACGCAGTTTTTGGCTTCATAAAATAAAATAAAGGAATAAAAGCGAGCAAGAAGCGAAGCCCCCTGGTCCATCATCATGTGACGCTCCAGACTCCTGCTCCGGAGAACGGGGCGGGGCCTCCATAGAACGGGGCGGGGCCTCGGGAGAACGGGGCGGGGCCTCAAGGAGCTCCGAGGAGGAGAAAGCCGCCTCTTGTCTCTCCGTGCAGCAGCAGCAGCAGACCGTCTCGTCTCGGAATGATGACCATTGCCTCGGTCCCTCCGCCATCCCTCCTTCCTCCGGGGCGTCCCACCCGCCGGGGAGAGGCCTCCTGAGACCCAGCCTGGACCAGCCTGGACCACTATCCTCCATCAGTCCTCTATCCGTGGATTCGAGAAACACGTTTGGAGCAAAGCGACCATTACGCGTGTGGGTCTCTCTCTCCATAGCGGCTCCTATGCAGCTAAAAGAAAATCGCCATTGTTTGGATGCACAAGACACCGGGAAGAGCTGAGGAAAAAAGGGAGACTTTAGCCCGCAAGCGACCATGGTCTCAACATTCATGTTTGCGATCTATCTCCAGTGCTTCATCCAGGTAAGGTTTACACCTTCATCCCCACGGAGGAAGGGATGTTTGTGGACTGAAACATGCCCACCCATCAGCCAGGGGGGGGCTACACACACACACACACACACACACACACACACACACACACACACACACACACACACACACACACACACACACACACACACACACACACACACACACACACACACACACACACACACACAGACAGGCACGCACACACACACACAGGCGCACAGGCACACACACACACACACACACACACACACACACACACACACACACACACACACACACACACACACACACACACACACACACACACACACACACACACAGGCACACACACATACACATACAGGCACACACAGACACACACATACACACACAGGCACTCAGCTCCGCCTGTCTGGCTGGTCATGGGCAACATGACGGCGTGTAGCTGGGATTCGGAACACACCGTATTTCCGAATATGCTAGATAATTCTTTGTGTGTGTGTGTGTGTGTGTGTGTGTGCACTATTGTGAATCTCATCCATCACCTTGTTGTTACATCAGCGCGTAACTCAAACCAAACGGGCCTCTGTGTGTGTGTGTGTGTGTGTGTGTGTGTAGCCTGTTTCTCCGGGCAGAATTGGGTCAGTCGGCTGATACACTATGGCCATGTCATCATCACTATGGGTGGAGGCCTGCATCCACTGCTGCTCGACGGAATGCTCGCTGCAGAGCACGCTCAATTGTACACACACGCACACACTCTCTTTCTGTCTAGCACACACTTGCACACAATACCCCCCCCCCTGGCTCTCTCTCGCTCTCTGTCTAACACGCACACACCGACACACAAACACACTCTCTGTCTAACATACACACATATACTTACAGAAGCTTTGAGGGAAACAGATAAAGACACACTCTCTGTTGAACTAACACACACACACACACACACACACACACACACACACACACACACACACACACACACACACACACACACACACACACACACACACACACACACACACACACACACACACACACACACACTCTCTCTTTTTCTAACACACACACACACACATACACACACAACTTTGAGGGAAACAGATACACTCCCTGTCTCACACACACACAGATACAGATATGGTCCACCATCCCCCGTGTCCTCGGTCCCTGACGGCCCGAGGTCACATGCCTCCACAGACATGGCTCTCAATAATTCATGAGATAATGAATTCTACAAATATATTTGTCTAGCTCAATTGTCCAGTTCCCAGGCAGCGGGAGTTTCCACTCCCATTGGCCAACGGCCTTCTTAAAATAGGCTTCAGTCAGAGATGGAAGTCATCGTGACATCGATGTCATGTTCGTGACGTTTTCTTTTCCTATAAACTATCATTTACATTTACATTTACATTTAGGGCATTTGGCAGACGCTTTTATCCAAAGCGACTTACAAGGTGTACATTAGTTGAAGCCGTTCTATCAAGCCGTTTACAGATAGACACGTGCCCCCCCCCCCCCCCCCCCCCCACACACACACACACACACACACACACTGGCCTACATATCTTCTCAAAGTCCAGACATAAGCAGCATACTGCGTGTGTTGTTTTCTAATCCCCAGTGAAACGGGTGTAGCTATAAACAGTAATAACAATATCATGTATGCCTTTTCATAGCTGGGTTGATTCAAAGCCGCGTCTTACAGGACCATCCGTAAGTGCAATTTGTTGTATGGATGGTCCAAGTGGGAGTCAAACCCCAAACCCTGGCGGTGTTAGTGCCTTGCTCGGCCAATAGGTCTAGAGCAGGTCTCGTCTACCTTCTTCAGCCCAGGGGCCCCTTGGTGGATTGAGAAACAGTGCAGGGACTCCCTATATACGTTTTTCAATAAAATGTTGTTACATTTTATCCCAGGCCTAATAATATGTTTGTTATGCCTTATTAGCTTCTTAATATATCCAGCTTTGATGCTAAGTCATGTGGACATAATTCTAATCAAATGCATCACGCCCAAACTCTTCCATTGTACGATGACCTGGTGTGAGGCAGGATAGAGATGATTCTGAGACCGGGTCTATCTATCTGATGACCTGGACCTCCCTGTGGAGCAAACACTGACTAGAAGGTCTATCTATCTGATGACCTGGACCTCCCTGTGGAGCAAACACTGACTAGAAGGTCTATCTATCTGATGACCTGGACCTCCCTGTGGAGCAAACACTGACTAGAAGGTCGAATTTGGGGGAAACGAGAAGGGTGAAGTGACGGCAAGAATTGGTTTCTGCATTAATCATGTTGGCGGACCCCCTGCAGTATCTCCATGGACCACTGGTTGAAGACCACTGGTCTACACCAGACCACAACATGTGAGAGGTGTGAATTAGCGGGCACGGTGGTGGACTATTGGATATGGTATCTATCTGTTATCTGATTGGATGGCTTTTCTTTAATTTCCTGTTTGTTTAGTGTTCCGCCATGCCGCTGAAACCACACATTCACAGCCTGGCGGGATCCTATTGGAGGGGATGTGTTGTGTTGCTATTAGAATTGTTTCCTGACTTATGTT
The DNA here is from genome assembly GCA_027704905.1 of Muraenolepis orangiensis. Taxonomy (NCBI): domain Eukaryota; kingdom Metazoa; phylum Chordata; class Actinopteri; order Gadiformes; family Muraenolepididae; genus Muraenolepis; species Muraenolepis orangiensis. The sequence goes on along the minus strand of CM051022.1, from coordinate 1,915,698 downwards.
GTGTGTGTGTGTGTGTGGGAGCCTGCATAGTGTCAGGAGTCTACAAGCAGAGAGTGGGCGGGGCCTGCCTAGTGTGTCAGGAGGAATACAATTAGAACGACACAAGTCAAATCTGATATTGCAGTAATTAACAATTGTTAAAAACTACTGTTAAAACCCTTTAGCGAACAAAAAGGCTGCAACAACCGGGGCCGAACTCAATGAAATAGTAAGCCATTGAAACATGAACTAACTGAAACATGAATTAATTACTGAATAGGATTAGGCCCTCGGGTCCCCCTTAGGGGTGGCGACCCTCCAGTTGAGAATCCCTAGCCATAGGGACAAGTGGCCATTACGCCTTGTTCACTA
>CM051022.1:1890347-1910347 GCA_027704905.1 Muraenolepis orangiensis | reverse complement strand
GTACAAATTTTGAGGGTTCGGAATGATGATCACATCCGTGCCCGGAGCGGTGATCACCTGCTGATCACCTGCTGATCACCTGCTGATCACCTGCTGATCACCTGCTGATCACCTGCTGATCACCTGCAGATCATATGCACTGAAAATAGGATCTTTATCACAAACCAGGGGTCATGGCTCTTCATCCGTTTAGGGTCACATCACAACCTTGATTGTCATTGTAGACGTACAACAGAATTTTTTTTAAAAACTAAACTAAACTAAATAAATAGATTTGAAATGACCAAATATTGACAAATGATATATATATATATATATATATATATATATATATATATATATATATATATATATGTTGCAGTGGCCCTTTGTACAGTAGTGCATGGGGTGAACTACCAGCCCTCTCCACCACGTGTGTGTCTCCCGGTTGGAGGAACCACAGAGCCCAGCCCACAGCCCTCTGTTAGTCCCTGCTTTCAACGCTGAAACCATGAACCTGTTTGCTCTTCATGATTCAGCTTGTAATTGATTTTCTTAGCATTTTTGCAAGCAAATGTACAAGGTCAAAACAACTACAGTTTAAAGCTACTTTACAAACCTTAAACCTCCTGTACTATTTTCTCTCTCTTCTTGTGGATTTATTGTCTCGGCGTGGCGGTATGTAGCGTTCTCTATAGCATGGCTGGCACATCTGGAACGGGGCCGTCTCTTTAGTCTTTTCAACGGCTCTTTCTGCAACTTGTCTTGAGGGTTCACCCACGCAACAGTCCTTTGTGCAGATTTAGTCCAACTTGCAGCTGAAAAGGGTCTGATGCTTGTTTGTTGTACAGCTTGTTTTTCATGCATGATGCAACACTCGATGTTTCCGATTGGTTGATATTTTCAGTGACCACAATCTGATTGGTTCATCAACTCGAGCTGTCCTGTGTTTTGCCTGAGCTGACTGACTTAAATATATACGTTTGTGATAATATATGATCAAACCAGAGCTGCCCCACCACATTTTATTATTATTATTATTATTATTGATGGAGATCTGTCAACAACACAAGAAATGTGTTTGGCCCATCGTTTTGACATCATCAGTCCGAGCCCTTAAAATGTGTACTAAATCGATTTAAAACTCATTTGAAAAAGTATTTTGAGGCCACAAATAACTACGCTGAGGCCACAAATGTGTATTTAGTCTATGTCACCTCCCGTGCTCGTCCTAAACATACATGTCAAATAATAATGTCATTTTAAAAAAAATGCACAAAATCTGTTAAAGAATGTAAATGTAATTATTAACATGACATTATGGTTAGTTTTTGGTTAGAAATTTGATTATGAAAGCAATTGTGGCACTTTTACCACTGCCTCTTTTCTGTGTGAGTGCGTGTGTGTATGTGTGGAGTGTGTGAGAGTGTGTATGTGTGTGAGAGTGTGTGTGTGTGAGAGAGTGTGTGTGTGCATGTTCTGTTCTCAAGTGCATTATGTGAATAGGGTGGAGCTGGACAGGGTGAACTATAGAGACGTGTATGTGTGTGTGTGTGTGTGTGTGTGTGTGTGTGTGTGTGTGTGTGTGTGTGTGTGTGTGTGTGTGTGTGTGTGTGTGTGTGTGTGTGTGTGTGTGTGTGTGTGTGTGTGTGTGTGTGTGTGTGTGTGTAGTGCTTCATGGGATTGTCTTTACAGAATACAGGAAACATGAGAGCAGCTGACTCACACCGTTGAATAGTTACAAATGTGATTTGTGTAACGACCTGAAAGCTTCCAGGTCCTCCATAGACCGGTCCAACTGAAGGCTATACCCTAAAACAAATGATTTGGGGGTATTTTTGGTTGGATAATATGCTGTAGCATCTTGATGGTAGGTTTTTTTCTTCTTCTAGAAAACCATCTGGGCGAAATTTTCCTGGGAAATCTATCTAACAAGTGTGGATTGATGGAATGCCAGCGGGGAGTTTACAATCCAAGCGTTTTTTCCTTGGCAGTCGCTGGCCTTCTACAAGGATAGTGTTTCATTTTACTCAAACAGCGATAGGACGACAACATGTTCCCGATCCATGTTTAAGCATAAGACCAAATGTTCTTCTCCTCATTTCCTAAATCAACAATGTGCAATGTGTGTCTCATGGATTATATAATATTATAACATTATAATTCCCCCCGATTCCACGTCCTATTTATCAGCCAAACCCTGCGGAGGATTTTCTGCAGCTAAGAACAATTTGAGTGCAGCACCCAAGTCTAAGGTTCACTTCCTCCCCAAGGCAGTGATGGACCCAGAGACGGCTAGAGGATGCTGTAGTTCCTCCACTGGAATCGGTGGACCGTAGGTAGGGCTAAAAATATGGGAAGGAAAGAACAGCGGGTCAGAGATCGGTTTGACGATGAATAATCGGGAGAGTGCCTTGTGCCCCGAGACGATTACACGTCGTCCGATGGTGAGTGTCTCTGAGAGGTGTGGACGTCAGGTGAACCAACAGCCCGAGACTCAGTGGGTCTCGTCGATGCTCTTCCCCTTCGCCCCTCTCTGTGGGTGTGTCTTCCTCAGGCGTTTGATTTGATTTGTTTTCCCCGTCTTGTCGGGTCTCGCCCCTCGTGGTCCCTCGACGCCCTCGTTCTCTATCCCGCTCGGAAGAATTCGCAAGATAAGGAAAACACAACCACAATCCTTATCTGGTCTGTCTGGTTGTTTGTTTGGTTTCCCAGTGTGTGTGTGGGGGTAGACATTGTGAAGAATTACTTTTATTCCTGAAACCCACACCTCCGCTTCCAGGGCCCACCGCGTAAAGCATAATTAAGTACAGTGAAAAGTAATGGAATGTGTTTGTCAGGTTATTTTTCCCACTTCCCGGTAAGAACAGGAATAGAATAACAGAACAGCACGGCCTAAATAAATAGTTCTAGCCTTAAAAGCTCTTGGCTCCTGTTCCCCAGGGCCGTTGAATATTCATATTCTTTCTTTCTCTATCCTCTCACTATCCTAACTCCACACGAGGTACCGGGGCTTTAGCTGCTATAGTTGAATTGTGTCATTAATGTGGCATAATGGAAACATTACTGTCATTTGGGTTTTATATTCCGGCAGTTATATCCCGGCAGACGTGCTATTAAGGATAATAAAGACAAACCCGACAGATAGTAGAATAGATTAGTGTAATGATGTCACGGTTGAACAGTTACCTCGTGGAATTGCTTTTAATACGGGCTATCGTCACAGCATAATGTGGCACATTTCCTACAAGCCCTGCAGTAGATCTCCAGTGTGACTTTACAACATCTACAATAACAATAAGACAACAATAACATTCAATGCTGTCCAACGATTCACCGTTCAAATACTCCTTAGCAGAAATAACGTTTTATTTTGTAATCGTGGGGGTCTTAGATCATTCACGAATAAATTAAACAGTGGCTTGACGTGGCACTGGATATCTGGTGTGAGTTGGGAAGTGTGTGACTCTCAGAAGCCCATGAATGACTGCCACCAAACACAGGCTTTTATTTTAAATTTATTTTTATTTCCAGCTTGTCAAGAGAGGTGTGTGTGTGTGTGTGTGTGTGTGTGTGTGTGTGTGTGTGTGTGTGTGTGTGTGTGTGTGTGTGTGTGTGTGTGTGTGTGTGTGTGTGTGTGTGTGTGTGTGTGTGTGTGTGTGTGTGTGTGTGTGGACGGGGGACGGTTCCTTGCCCCTCTCTTCTCTCCCTTCTTCCCCTTCCCACTGTCGTCGCCATGGCAACCCACATAAAAGAGACGGGTGACAGGAGGGAGGAGGAGGCCGTTATGTTTCCTCCTCCTCGCCTCACATCCCAGTCAGCTGATAGAGAGAGAGAGAGAGAGAGAGAGAGAGAGAGAGAGAGAGAGAGAGAGAGAGAGAGAGAGAGAGAGAGAGAGAGAGAGAGAGAGAGAGAGAGAGAGAGAGAGGAGAGAGAGAGAGAGAGAGAGAGAGAGAGAGAGAGAGAGAGAGAGAGAGAGAGAGGAGAGAGAGAGAGAGAGAGAGAGAGAGAGAGACTCGGGGTGTAGGAGGCATATAGACAGGCGGACCGACAGAGGGGCAGAGAGAGAGACAAAGAGAGGGAGATAGAGAGAAAGATAGAGAAGACAGGTAGGTACAAAGGAGAATGATGGGGAGAGACAGATAAGGGACAGAGATAGACTGAGAGAGAGAGAGAGAGAGAGAGAGAGAGAGAGAGAGAGAGAGAGAGACAGAGACTGAGAGAGACAGAGAGAGACAGACAGAGACACACACACACACACACACACACACACACACACACACACACACACACACACACACACACACACACACACACACACACATACAGAAAGAGAGAGAGAGAGAGAGAAAGACACAGAGAGAGAGAGAGAGAGAGATCTTTTTATTACCTTTTTGTAGTTCTTTGTTATTTACTTTACAGAGAGACAAAAGCAGACAGAGCCATAGCTATGGAGAAGGAGTGAGAAAGAGAGGCTTAGATATGGGGAGAGAGAGATAGGTAGGAAGCCCTTGGGCTGTTAGGAATGATAAATCTTAATAATATTAATCTCTTAACCTGTTCCATATTTACAGAATACATCCATGTTGTTTCTCTCTCCCGGGGGGTCTGTCCCTGCTTGAAACACACCAAAGTGAAGTGGTGTTGAATATATGCCCATCAGGTCTTTAAATAGGTGAGGAGGGCTCAAATAATGAATATAAATGAATATAAATTGATATAAACACAGTTTGTATGATCCGACCCTCGGGGCCAAAGAGACACAATAAATCTTTTAAGTGCTGTTCAAGACACAAGTAGGTAGGGGCAGTTCTGAGGAGGTTGGGTTTTGGCGGTTGGAAACTTCATTGTGTCTCTGAACACTGGGAAGCTCTCAAATCATCATCACCCCCCCCACCCCCCCACACCTCCTACCACCCCCACCCCACCCCCCCCACACCTCCACCTCCTCCCACAACTCACGGGCATATCAATGTACAATGTGCTTTCCACGTTCTCGCTCGTACAGGAAGCGATGCATTGTGGGACGTCGAGATGATTGAGGCATGCCCTTATGAGGGACCAGCTTGGCCTTTTGAAAAGTCTCCGTCCCCCCGCCGCTGCAGTTTAATTACCGAGCTGCTGCTGCTGTGGTATTTGAAGGTCAATATCAAACCAAGAGAGAATAAACCGAGAGAGAGCGTTTAAGCAAAGTGCCGTACACTTGAACCAAAAGACTTGTTGTAGTGCTTTAGAGGTTATGGTGGTAGTTCTTTAGTGGTTCCTGGTGGGAGTTTGGATGGGATAGGAAGTCAGTGTGAGGGTCGCCTGGGGAGTGGCACTGGCGTTGAGCGTTTACAATAACGTGAAGCATCTCTTGTTTGTTGGCTGCCTGGGACCTCCTGTTAGCATGAGAGTAAGGCGTGGCTTCATCCACCCTGCCAGAGCACCCCAGTGCTCACTAGTCTACCTCTGGCTCACAGGAGCACGATAATGCACACCTATCTAAAGTTAAACAATCACATTCTCATTATTTCACCCACTCAAACCGGAAGCCCTAAAGAGGATGGGATGAGGGCATATTCAACAAGTCTGTTTGCTTTAAATTAATTCATGGCAATAATGTGTTTCCCAGAGCAATGACCGAAGAGCAAAAAGACATGGACATGTCCAAAAGCCAAAAGATATTCTGGAAATTCAAGATGAACAAACCAATGCTCTTTGAATGAGCATTGGTTTGTTGTTTTGAATGCTTTGACTTATGACATTTAATGATCCACCATTGTCCAGATCCGATCAATGACATAATAACACTAGCCTAATCTCTCCAGTGCCACCGACTGGTGCCACCAGCTCCACTCAAACAACCACAACCCCTGCTTGTACTTTGCGGTACTTGATTCTGGCGGCCGGTGGGATAATCCATTGTGTTGCTGTAAGCCTTTGAGGTCTGTCGACCCAAATTCCTAATCGGAGTGTCTGAAAAACAAGTTAGCGGCCCTGTCTCACGCCATCCAGCGAGCGACTCAATGCCATGACATCACTTCTGATTTCATCCTGCACTGAGGATCGTTATTTATTGATTGTTATATATTACTATAAATCGTTATCGTTATTTGTACAGGCCTTAATCACAGTTACAGTTTTACAGAAGGGCTTCACAGGCATAAGACCCACCTTACCCGCCCAAACCCTAAGCCTATAGTCCCTCAAAGGGCAAGAACAAACTCCCTTGATGATGGAGGAAGAAACCTTAAAGAACACAGAGTGGGGGATCCCAGGGATGGTTAGGAGGGCAATTGGTGCCATAAGTGGAATACATAGTTATTTACAGAATTTACACAAAAACATTAAAGGACAATAGTAAAATCATGAGATGGAATCAAATCATGGGAGTTTGGAGAATAATTGAAATTCCCATTATTAGGTGATACTGAGGGACTGAGCACACACATGCATCATGTGGTCTCATCTTCTTGGTTGTTTCTTTACCATTTTGTAAGTGACTTCCAGTGAATTCAGAATGCATGTCGTACAGTGTTTCCGGTCATGACTTACACACACACACACACACACACACACACACACACACACACACACACACACACACACACACACACACACACACACACACACACACACACACACACACACACACACACACACACACACACACACACACAGTGTTTCTGGTAATGACTTACACACACACACACACACACACACACACACACACACACACACACACACACACACACACACACACACACACACACACACACACCACACACACACACACACACACAGTGTTTCCGGTAATGACGCACACGCCTGGCTGGATTGTGGACTTTGTGTTTATGCCGTGATGTAGCAGGGTCGCCAGGGAGCAGAGTGTGTTGTAGGGAGTTTGACGCGTGTGGTTTTCACTGTTTTGAGAATTGCGATTTGTTTGGAGTGTGAGACGAGCGCTTTCGGGAAATGTACCTAAACCATCGGGAAAATGTGTAAATATTTGACTCCACGGACCCCCCCCACCTCCAAAATAGACACAATTATCCTCTGATAGCGTAACACGCAGATGGTGTGGTGTGTGTGTGTGTGTGTGTGTGTGTGTGTGTGTGTGTGTGTGTGTGTGTGTGTGTGTGAGTGTGTGATTGAATACATAAGCACGCAGGGCAGAGTAATCATCCATCGGTTGAAATATTGACATTATTATGCTTGAGTTCCTGCGTTTGTGTGAGTGAGGGCCGGTTTAGGGAGTAATTAAGCCGTTTCCAGAGGGACCTGCAGTGCCAGGTCGTGTCCTGTTGCTCTACAGCTGCGGTCCATCAGGTACCTATCTCCTATTCAGGGCTTCTGGACGTGGGAAGATGTGATTACAGTTAAGTCGTAACCGGGGACACCGTGTTCTGCCAATGTTAAATGAACGCAGTATGCCCACAGACATGGTAGAAATATTTATATTCAAACGTCCTCTGCTATGTCCGCTTAGTGGTCTGTAGCCGGAGGTCAAATGATGGACAGACTCGATAACAAAAAAGGGTTTTCTGTGTAACCTACATTTCAGTTTCTGGTATTACTTACATACAGTAAGGGCCCGCTGGTTCAGGCCGAGGGTATAGAGTGTAGATGTAGATCTGAATTGGGACCCTGTTTACGTTCTCTGTAAAATAGTTGATTTAGCTTGTAAACACTGAACTGGGATCACACCTGCGGCCTCTTGTATCTTAAAGGGTGTCCTCGTCTTGAGGGAATATCAAGAGTAGCTTGTAGTCTGTTGACGTAACATGTCATCATCTAAACCGATTGGTTTGTTTAGAGGCAATTGTACGCATGAAGAAAATACATGTAAATTAGATTATTATTATACTCTTTTGGGTTTCGACCTTGTCTTTGATTTTAACTTTCTGACTAACTTTATTTTTTTCCGGGTTTGTTTACAAACCTCAGAACATGGAACCTCAGACAGTAGTAGTATTGAACTAGCACGATCTAGACATGATCTAGAGTGTGATCCAGTATAATAGTGTGGGCTCGTTACACCATGAATTACACGGTGAATCCTAACCTAGCCCCCTAGAATGAACCAGAAAGAACCAGAAGAAATGCACAGATTTAGCCGTCATCATGCCTTTTCTCACCACACCAACACAAGAGGCAGGGTGGAGAAGAAGAGGGGTGTGTGTGTGTGTGTGTGTGTGTGTGTGTGTGTGTGTGTGTGTGTGTGTGTGTGTGTGTGTGTGTGTGTGTGTGTGTGTGTGTGTGTGTGTGTGTGTGTGGTGTGTGTGTGTGTGTGTGTGTGTGTGTGTGTGTGTGTGTGTGTGTGTGTGTGTGTGAACGCTCCCACAGAGCCTGGTAATGAAAGGCCTTATCTCTGGGATTCCAGATAGGATTCCACCGTTCCTAGAATAATAATAATGAGAAGAGGGAGACAAGAGGCTTCTGGTGTCCCACCATTATGTGGAAGAGGATGAGGAGGATGAGGATGGTGATGAGGATGATGATGATGATGATGGTGATGATGGCGATGTGAAGTGGTTGGGACTGTACTGCAGGCAGCATCAGGATGTGCTGAACAATGTTTATTTCAGTATGTCCTCCAGAAAAATGGAGCTTGTCTAGCGCTGGGGTTGTAAATCGTAATATATTTTTAAACGATTGTACACGAGGTAGCATTTGGGTCTATCGTTAAAATAGACAAACGTCCCCCCCCCCCCCCAAAAAAGAAGTTGCGTTGTGTGGTGGAAACAAATGTTATGTGACCGACCGACCAATCACACAATCACAAACTTAATCATATGGGACATTTGAGTCAGTGCTTTTGATTGGCTGCTGAATCCAACCAATCATGTACTGGGTGGGTTTGCGGCTTTCATCCATCATAGGAACTCAAACTGTCAGGTGAGGTGATTGGGTGGACTAGTTTGGGTAGAATCATTACATCAACTACACACACACACGCACGCACGCACGCACACACACACACACACACACACACACACACACACACACACACACACACACACACACACACACACACACACACACACACACACACACACACACACACACACACACACACACACACTCACACACACACACTCACACACACGCACATACACGCTCACACACACACACACACACACACACATACACGCTCACACACACACACACACACACACACACACACACACACACACGCACATACACGCTCACACACACACACACACACACACACACACACACACACACACACACACACACACACACACACACACACACACACACACACACACACACACACACACACACACTCTCATAATCTCTATTCCACGAACAGTTGGACAGGATCCAGCAAGGTGACCTTTTGGGGTTCAGTGGTGGGTGTGTTGTGCTGGGGACAGAGAGGGGGGGGTGTTGGTGATCAGTAGGGGGTCAGATAATGACCCCCTGTGGAGATATGCTAATGAGATTCAGACGGCGGAGGCGGTGAAGGACTCATCCTTCGCTTTGAAAACAGAGATGCTTCGTGACGCAGGGCTGTTTCACCTTGACCCTAGACCGCCTGTATCTTATGATTCCATATGTATATGGTATGTGAAAGTATATTGGTATGGGGTTTAACATTCAAGATTCAAGATTCTCTCAAGATTTTGCCATGTGCAACAAGTACAAAGGAAGGTGTAACCCAGGTTAAAAATATTAAACTAATAATGTGATAAATAATAACCAAAACATTGTTTAGCGTTTTTATTTATATTTGATTGACAAAAAAATGTAACAGATAAAATCACAAAATATATAAAGTATTAAACAAAAGATATAACGATGCATTAAGTATTCACTTACCTGTATTCATTCCTGTAAATGGGATGGAGATTAGGATAGAACTCCCTCATATCATCCTAATCAAGAATTCCGAACTATGTTTTTTAATTGCCAAATGCATGCAAGTACAATGGAATGCTTTCTCACCATTATAGAGCTTAGCTATAGATAGCTCAATTAACATTTATACAAGAAACCCGATTAAGATTCAACACAGCCAATCTGGCTGATAGTTTTGAAGTTATATGCCTCCTGAAGAAAGACTTTGTCTTAGTTTAGCGTGAGGCCTACTGCACCAAGCTGGATGTGTATTGGACTGAGACCTCTGTTGGATGTGGACGAGGACGAGATGTCGATGGAGAAACACCCAATATAAGACACCTGGATTCCATCCAAAGAGGGTTAACACGGTTGATACCTACGTTATTCTATTTTTTCCGAGTTCCCTCTGATTTATAAGGAATACTTTTATTTTCTCTTGAACAGAGTCTTTGATACGAACTGAACTTAAACAACGGAGAAAGTGCACATGTTGTTATGGATTGTAAATGTTTATGACTTGAGTCGATTTTGCCTGTGTTTAAGATTGTGTGTGATTTGGACTGGGATTTAACTGAATAAAATAACTAGGATAGTAACTTACTAGTGAAACTAAGTTTATTCATCATTATATTATTAAATTAAGCTTTCTTTATAAATAGCAAACTAAAATAAGACCAAATAGGAAATAACTAGGAACTAGGAACTAGGAAGTGAACCTTTGATTTATGGGTTTTGATCAAGGTTTTATATATAATATAAATAAATATAGATTTTTCTATGTGATCAAGATAAATAATTCTTCTTTCACTTCAAATGTAAGATTATGTAAGTTTGTGATACAGCCAGTTGCATTTTAATTAGTTTACTAAAACAGCATTACAAAGGCTTTCTCCCTATTCACTCCCACATTCAGAATGTCAACAACGATACTATACTACAGTCCCTGCACTATACTATACTATACAATACTATAAGCCACACCACACTATACTATAACAATACTTTACACAATAAAAATAACAATAAAGTGTCGATGATATATACATACGGCGGATGATAGCAGTGTATACATGTGTGTACTAGTAAGTAGGACTGTTCTTCAGTTCATCAGTTCGTTCTGTGTGTGGGCTAATAAATGAATGTGGAAAAAGTTAAAGGGTTATTTTCTTCTTTCTGCGAGTTCGGAGAAGCACTTGCTTACGCAGAATATACAAATCTGTGGCAAGTATCAGAATATTAGCTGACTGAATGCTCCCTGGGAGTGAGTGTTGTGTTGGTCGGGTGCAGACTCGCATGTGGGTTGGTGCAAGCCGTCCTTTCTAGACGGTTCATTTCTGTGTTCAGTGACGAGCGTTGATCAGGCCGCCTGATTCCCCCCAGGGCCCCGTACTGAAAAGCGGGATTTCTGCTGTCGACGAAAAATGTCCGACACACTTTCCTTCCCACTGAAATCGTCATGAATTCGGAAGGGCTGCTGCCATCTCTTTATGAAGGCTGCTGCGGAACTGTCTCGATAAACGCCTGCCGATACCGTGTTGTTGTGCGGAAGGCTAGTGGTTACACCGACCAACATTCAAGATTTGATATTTGCCATATGCAATCACAATATGCCAGTACAATGGAATGCTTACTCCTCATTCCCTCCCGCAGTATGAATTTGGTAAAACACTACTAATACGTATTGTGTACCTAATACGGTACACAATAAAAACTCAACTGCGTTGAGTTGTACAAAAAGCATTAAAAAGCATTTTAAAGTGCCAGTAGTGCAGCATTAATACAGTGCAGTACAGTGCAGTAGTTAAAAAAGTCCAGCAGAAGTATACTATTGTAATGTAATATGGATGACAATGTTATGATAGTGGCAGCACTCCTAGCAGTTCAGTAGGTCACTGCCTGTGGATAAAAACCTGGTAGTCCTCGCTGTACGGATGCTGAGGAACCGGCGACCGGACGGTAGGGGGGAGAAGAGATGGAGTCCAGGGTGGTTGAGACATGACCTTCTTCTGACATCTGGTCCTAAAGATCTCCTCAATGCATGGAAGTGCACACCCGATGATCTTCTCTGCCGTCCTCACAACCCTCTGGATGGCTTTCTTGTCCCGTGCAGTGGGTTCCCAAACCCCTCAAACATGTAACCTCCTGCTGTGTAGCCCCTCTACCTCTCATCTGATGTCACATATGAAGACAAGACAGTGTTATTAACTATTTAGCTCTTAATTCAGCCTTATAGAAAGCCCTCTGACCATGTGAAGCAGAGTATTACAGATTTTTTTTTTGGTGCATCCCTGACGGAACTGGGCGTACCCCTGGGGGTAACACGTACCCCACTTTGGGAATAGCCGCTATTGACCTTGGAACCGCTTGTGAAATGTTTTGAAACGTGAAATGTATCCTCACTCGTCCCTCTGCCGGTCGGTGGGCCACTAGACGCCTGGCCTAATATATTCACGCCGGCAGCCGTGACTCCATGAATCTTTTAGAGCGATTAAACGTGGTGATTTAGCCTCCTTCTCCTCCTCCTCGTCCTTCGACCGCGGCGCCATCAAAGGTCATCTCCCGCTTTCTGGTCAATGTCGTGGCGGTCCGCAGACGGCGACCCGCAGACGGCGACCGCGCCACGGCGACGACGGTATGGAGGAGAGAGAGAGACATGGAGACAGACCCGAAGAGAGAGAGAGAGAGAGAGAAGGGAGAGATATCATCTAAGAGGTGGAGAGAGGTAACAGAGCAGAGAGCGACCAGTCACGACGGCGACTGCCATCTCCCCAGAACTTTGACTAGGGCTTCACGCCACTCCCACCGACCCTCGCCCACTCCATCCTCCACCCCCCACCCCCCTCCTGTCGTCCCCCCCCCCCCTCCAACCCCCGGGGCAGATCTCGTGGACATGCCAGGGACCCCCGTGACCAGCCCGGGAAACAGAAGCCCCTTTGTGGAGGGCAGAAGAGGGAAAGAGTTCACCAGACCGACAGACCGGGGGGGGAGAGAGAGAGAGAGAGAGATGCAAAGAGGGGGAGAGAGGGAGAAAGGAAGAGAGACAGCGATGGGAAGAGAATGAGAGGGAGAAAGAGGGGCAGAGAGGGAGAAATAGAAGAGAGAAATATAGTGAGAGAGAGAAAGAGAAAGCAAGAGGAGATGGAGAGAGCTGGAGAGGGGAGAAGAAGGAGAAAGGGAGATATAAAGAGAGAGAAATCAAGGGTCGTTGCCCAGAGCTACAAGAATCAGCTGCAGGGAGAGAGAAAAACCTGTGAATTGCTCCCAAAGAACCACTCCTAGAGGAGGGGCCATCACAAGGACAGCAACCATCTATGATTCATGGGGTTTGAGGCCCTCGTATACTTTTACTACCAGTCTCTCAAGATTAAAAGCGTGCGTGCGTGTGTCTGTTTGCGTGTGTGCGCGCACATTTGTGAGTGTGTGTGTGTCTGTGTGTTTCTTTGTTTGTGTTTCTGTGTGTGTGTCGGTTTCTGTGTTGGTGTGTGTGTGTGTGTGTGTGTGTGTGTAGGTTTCTGTGTGTGTGTGTGTGTGCACGCGCTTTTGTGCGTGCGCCTTCTCTGATGTGCTTTCCCCTTCTCCTCCTAATGGAAAACCACGGGGAGGAGAGGAGGGCGCCGCTGCTCCACAACTCAACTCATCCAGAAGCAGCCGCTCCCCTCTCTCCAGATAGCGGGATCATATCTCTCTCTCTGTCCTTTATGTTTTCCTCTAGTTTGGTTTATTGTTGTGTCCGCCGGGCTCCCTCCCGCCATGTGCGCTAACGACCATCTAAATGGCGATGGCGTCTGTCGCATTGATCCCGCCGTCATCCGGCCGGTCGTACGTCAAACCGCGACACGTTAACACGGACCGTCGCCTCGTTGACGGATGCGGAAAAAAATACGAAACGGGGCTGATGACTGATATGAAAACAAACGTCCATTCTCGTCAATGGTTCTAGTTGACGAGACGAGCCTCTGTTTGTGTGTGTGTGTGTGTGTGTGTGTGTGCGCGCGCGCGCGGCCTACGATGACCAACTAGGATAGCTGCCAAACAACAGACACTAACCAACTACCACTTTAAATGTTTGCGTCATCTTGTGATCAGAATCAGTGCATATCGCTGATGTCAATTTTTGAATGGCAATCATTTCCTACACCTTAAAGGTGCTATAGGCCAGATTTAAGAGCTTTTCTTAGAGTATAATTAGCTGGAAATGGCATAGCTATTCGTCTAGCCTAAACCTATTAGTGAGTGAGAACACCTGTCTGTCTGTCTGTCTGTTATCAAGATAACTCAAAAGTTATGTACGGAATTGGATAAATCTTGGTGGTTAGATTGCTTATGGGCCGTTGATTTTGGTGAGGGTTTAGGTGGAATGATAGTTACGATTTAAGAACATTTAGGTCAATATTGGGATACGGGTAATATCCAGATCCAGATCTGCAGGGAAAATAATGGTAAATGATAAATCACCTGGACCGGATGAAATGGTGAATAACTTTAGCTTTAGAGGGATGGTTTAGCCTCAGAAACAAAAGGGCAAAGGGGACTTTTTGGAAGAGGAGTGTGCTCTACTGAGGGCCCTCTGGTTTTGGTGGTTTTGTTTCTAAATCTCCCTTTCTTCTGCTCTTTTCAGCTGATTCTGCTGATTTCCACTCTCTCTCTCCCTCTCTCTCTCTCTCTCTCTCTCTCTCTCTCTCTCTCTCTCTCTCTCTCTCTCTCTCTTTACAACTCTCAAAAAGATCGCCTACAGCAGCTTTTAGTTTATTCTCATCTAACTCTCTCCTTCCAGAGCGGCGTGGCCTTCCAGGTGACTCTGAGGGACGAGGACTGGATCGAGGCGGTCCTGGAGCCCTCGGACCTGCGGGTCAACGTCAGCGAGTACGCTGCCCAGCTGGCCGGCGAGGCCCGCCCACGCCTGATCCCGTTCCAGAACCTCGACGCCAACAGTAGCCTGCCGGCGCGGCTGGGCTTCAACGTGTCTCACCGGGGGCTGGCCTACACCGTGGGCCTCCTGGCCCGGGACGGCCGGTCCTGGTCCAAACCCCTCCGCAGCGTGGCCCTCCTCACAAGTAAGACCCGGAGGCTCAAAATGTCGGCCTTTCTTCATTCATTCATTCATATGTAATAATATGCGATTTCAAGTCAAACTGTGTTTATAAAGCACTTTGCGCTCAGGCAATTCAACATGCTGCTTTTATTACAAATAGCAAATTTTACTCAACAAATAATACATAATAAAAGCAATAGAGTTATGGTAGGTTTTGAGCTATTTAAGTATCTTTTTTATAAATAAATAATTTTTAAAGTCACAGTTTTTAATCTGCACAGGGAGGTCTGTTTGTAACATTGGCCTTTGATATGGATACAATAGATAAACGTATATATAATGAATATCTATTGATTAGAATGACGATATTGTGTAATATTTGCTGTACATTGTTATGTGTACTTAACAGCCCATGTTGTTCTGTACTGACCTATTGTCCGGCGGTTAAATGTAATTTTGTGTAAATATGTACGGGT
The DNA here is from genome assembly GCA_027704905.1 of Muraenolepis orangiensis. Classification (NCBI taxonomy): domain Eukaryota; kingdom Metazoa; phylum Chordata; class Actinopteri; order Gadiformes; family Muraenolepididae; genus Muraenolepis; species Muraenolepis orangiensis. The sequence goes on along the minus strand of CM051022.1, from coordinate 1,895,011 downwards.
AGGTCATAGAAATAGTGGGAGTGTAGATTATACACCTGGAGATTCATTGTTCTCCTGTTTTGGTTCAAAACGTGTGTGTGTGTCCCAGGGCCCCTGGCGGTGGACACGGCCCTCATCTCAGACTACAGAGAGGCTCCAGAGACCGGGGTGGTGTTTGAGATCAGCTCCCCGGCGAACAACGCCTTCAGTAGGGTGAACATCAGCTATGTGGAGGGGACGGAGCCACGCTCCATGCTCTACAAAGGTATCAGAGTAACTCATACTATTATATACTATTGGGAACATTACACAGTGTCACTTTATATATCACTGTATACACAATGATCACCATACATATTCCCATGAGTTTAAGATTGGATTTTGCCATCAAATACCAGGCACATACAATTGCTTTTTTTCTCAAATTTGGCTTATGAAGGATCCAAATGATTTCATTTAAAGTCAAAGTGATACTACCGTAGGAACAAACGCTTAGAAAGTATCGCAGGAATGAAATGTAGAAAAGTAACGCAGACAGCAAAACATAAATAATACATCACAGGTTAATGTGATGGATAAATGGAATAAGGCGGGCCTCATCCGAGCCGACTGTCTTTTTTTTTGCTGACACCCCTAATGGTTCGACCAAATGGGAAAGTGGTTTCTCCCATCGTCCAGCCAACGCTAGCCAACGTCCAGCGCACTAGAGGCTTCCACAGTCGTCCAGGAGAGTCCAGGAGCCATCGCAGCTGCTGCACTCTGGACCACAAGTGGAACTGAATTTGAAACTGGAAGATAACAATGATACCTTCCAGTTTTTAACATGGACCTTTTTTGCCTTTTTATTTTGTTTATCTTAGTTTTTTTTTAATCATTTGTATTTTTTTTTCAATTGTTGTTTTTAAGAGTGACTGTGAGGATTGATAGACTATTTGGTTGTACTTGTACAATGAAAATGAATTCTGACTGTGGTAACAATGCTCCAATCTAATCTAAACAATACCATGCCTTGTTATTGAACAAACCCCTACCTGTGGGAAGGGTTCCTGCTCTTGTTTGGAACCCTTCCCACAGGGAGGGTTTATTCACTCTGATGGTTTCCTCTCGATTCTCCCGCTAGATTTCTACCGCGGTAAGACGGTGTTCAAGCACTGGCTCCCTGGGCTGTGCTACAGGAACATCACCTTCCAGCTCGTCTCCGAGGCAACCGTCAACAAGACCCCCGTGGTCAGACTCAGTGACATCACCCACAGGCCTCTCCAGCACCGCACAGGTAATGAGCATTAGAATCATTAGAATAATAAATGGAACTAAAATGGAGCCCTTTTCTCCAAGCCCCTTGACAGGGAGGGATGAAACACAACAAGGATAGATGGGGGCGGGGCTGAGAGAAGGCGGGAGAGCAGACGTCTTGAGGTCTTGAGGCAGGATTGGAACATTTGCGTGAGCCTCTGGGCCTCTGAGTCTCTGAGTCTCTGGTGTCTTGGAGGATGGAGGTCCTCCAGAGTCTGGGAGCTTTTATTATTATATTTATTGGGTTTTTCTTTTGTTCCCATAAGGCAAATATTAATTTTTGGTGGGGGCACATTTCTTGTTTGGCTATTAACATTGTTGATTTCAAAGAGTGTCTAAAGTCAAACCGCATAATGTATATATATTTATATATATATAACTTTACTCTAATATAACTCTAACTCTAGTTAATCTATTTATTTAGTTAAGTTCAATTTAAAAATAATTTAAATTTTTCAATTGCTGTTTTGTGTAAAGATTGAGGACACAAAGGCATTCAGGTTCTGATCATTTGGTCTTTTCTCTAACACAGTGCCAAACCCGCCTCGCAACATCACCTGGAAGATGGTGCCCCTCAGCCTGCAGAGGGCGACGCTGAGCGGGGCTCCCGAGGGGGCTGTTCCCGACGCGGTGACACCGGAGGAGACCTCCCAGCCTCGCAGGGCGCGGGACGTCCCCCTCATAGAGGAGCAGGACCAGGGGGAGATCCACACCGACCACGGGGGCCAGAACCCAACGGAGGAGGAGAACCCCACCGCCGACAGCCCGGCTCAGAACGCCACGGGGACCGCCGCCGTCGCCGTCGACTACGCGTACGCCAACGCCAACCAGACGGCCGAGGCGGACGAGGACTCCGCCCTCCGGACGCGGCACTACGATTGGCCGGACCCCACGGGGGTCCCGTCCGGCGCGGACCGGGCGGGGGGAGAGGAGGAGGAGGAGTTGGCGAACAGCCTCGCGCCCGAGTACGAGGACTCCAACGAGCCGGGCTCGGCGCTGGGCGTGGGAGGGCCGAGCGCGGGCCCCTCGCTCGTGGCCCCCACCAAGCTGCCCCCCATCCTGCTGGAGCTCCACTGGCTCCCCCCCGCCCCGCCCGCCCACTACGACGGCTTCAACGTGTACATCTCCCTGGACGGTACGCGCCGCTGGCCTGCTGGCTTTTGTGTTCCGTTGCTCGCCGTCAGACAGAAAGACAAAAGCGGCCCGTTCCTTTTCATCTTATCTTTTGATTGTCTGATTGAAGCAGTTCGATGGTTGTGGTACAAAGCAACTGAAGCTTAAAGTGGAAATCTTCATTTGTATAATCCGGGACGGGAAAGGCAAATGGTGCTACTTCTTCTTTATAATAATCTAAATAATGTGTAGCACCTTTTATTGCACAAAGTCCTAACATACAGGAGGAAAATACAAGACAAATGTCAATGGTTAAAAAGTCACATTAGGTGGCAGAATAAAAGATGAGGCAGACAAAGTTAGACGGTAGTAAAAGTTTAAAATGTTTTCGTCTTCCTTGTTTTTGTCTTGTTCTGTTCATCTACCATCTCCATCTCTTCCCTTTCACCTATCCATTCAACATCACCACCTCCTCCACCACCACCACCTCCACCACCTCCACCACCACCACCACCACTACCACCACCACCACCACCTCCTCCACCACCACCACCACCTCCACCACCACCACCACCAACACTACAACCGTACCTCCACCACCACCCCCTCTATCACCACCACCACCCCCTCTATCACCACCACCGCACCACCTCCACCACCCCCTCTACCTCCACCACCACCCCCTCTATCACCACCACTACCTCCTCCACCACTACCTCCTCCACCACCACCATCACAACCATCCCCTCGTCCTCCCCTCCTGACTCCTCTCACCTCAGGCAACGTCACGGAGACGGCCACGGTGGACGAGAACACCCACGAGTTCTTCACGGAGCCCACGGAGCCGGGGACCTACCGCGTGCTGGTCACCGCCCTCAGCTCCTCAGGGGACTGCGAGGCCCGGGAGAGCACGGCCTCCACTGCCTTCACCTTCTACCTCAGTACGCAGTCTCTGTAGTCTGGCCTCGACCAACACACACACACACACACACACACACACACACACACACACACACACACACACCACACACACACACACACACACACACACACACACACACACACACACACACACACACACACACTGTCCTGTCCGGGGTGTCGGCTGTTCTAAGGAAAAATGTCTCTGTAAATGTTTCAAATCAACACTCTAAAAATCCCCTGGAGGAATACAAGGCATAACCCCCCCAGACATAGCCCCGCCCCTTTCAGACATAGCCCCGCCTCTTTCTGGCTTAGCCACACCCCTTTCAGGAGACACCCTTGAGAAAATATTCACGAAAACCACAGTCTCTTTAAAAAGTAAAAGCTTCTCAAAAAGTACCAGTAACCAGTTCTACATTCACAATCTTATATATATATTGCACATAAAATGATAAATAAAATATCTGCCTAAAGTAATTGCCAGTTCCTGTACATAGTCCTGTACATAGACACATTAAAGCGGGCCTGTGTACAGCAGTAAAACATCTACAGCCATTAAAAAGCTCTTACACTAAATAATAAAGTGTTGCTGGCAGGGACCCCTGTTTACTCTTCTCGGGATGTTGTCTAGCGGAGTGTTTAAAGTAGGGGCCAAGCGACAGTACAACACTTAACCCTGCATTTAGCTTTTTATCTTCCAAATGGTCAAGTATTTCCCCCATTCTGGCGGGTGGCAGAGGTTCTCACCCGGGGCCCCTGGTGTGTTGTGTGCTCCTCCAGGCCCCGGCGGACAGTGTCTGGAGGAGCCCAAGGAGCGGCCTCACAGTGTGAGCGTCCGCCTGCTGGGCTCCAGCACCGCCGCCGTCTCCTGGGGGCCGTCGGCCGAGAGCCACAACGGGAGCCTGATCTCCGTGCTGTCCACCACCTGCCTCAGGCCCAGCCTCCACCAGAGGATGGAGAGCACCTACTGCAGCGAGGTGAGGCTACGTTACGTCACGGATTACATCACATTACATCAGTCATTACATCACATTACATCACAGTCATTACATCACATTACATCACAGTCATTACATCACATTACATCACATTACATCACAGTCATTACATCACATTACATCACATTACATCACATCACAGTCATTACATCACATTACATCAGTCATTACATCACAGTCATTACATCACATTACATCACATTACATTACATCACATTACATCACATCACATTACATTACATTACATTACATCACATTACATTACATTACATTACATTACATCACATCACAGTCATTTAGCAGACGCTTCGGTCCAAGGCCACTTACAATAAGGTCATTCAACAGGTAGGCACTACT
>CM051022.1:1820347-1885347 GCA_027704905.1 Muraenolepis orangiensis | reverse complement strand
GTGCACTTAGCGCCAAAGCACAGAGAAGCTTGTTAAGGCTGCGGCTAGGCTGCGGCTAGGCTAGGCTGCGTCTAGGCTGCGGCTAGGCTACGGCTAGGCTATGGCTAGGCTGCGGCGCTAGCCGTGGCTCCTATTGATTATTCCTCACTGAATCCTTTAGGGGGCCCAATTAGCCTAGAGGCGGGTTGACCCGATAGCTCCCTCTGGCCTCGGTCCATGAGGTCCGGGACTCAGCCCCTAGGAAGATCATTAGTTCAGGGCGGGGGGGATTAAGCCCCAGTTAAGTAAAGCGACTAATTAATAGAATTCTCAAGCGTTTCATTCGCTAAATGTTGGGCTGAATATATGAATGTGTGTTTTTTCGAGGTAATTCCTGCCTTTTCCAATTACGTTTGAGATGGGGATTGTCTCATTCATTATTCATTCATGTATTAGCGGTGTCTGGCAGGGCCGCACGTGAATGCTAACGGATCATTTTCACACACAATTGCAGAGAACAAAAAGACTTTTAAACACAGACGAGGCTTTTGTGTTCGTTAAACCCACAGAGATGTCATTCTTTCAATTATTTTCGTATCGAATTGCATCGCGTCGGCAAAATGAATTCATTTCTATCCGTCTGGCTTCGCCTCGTGTCCTGAGAACAGAGGTTCTAGTCGTGTCTGCCGCCGTTATCGGCTGGAGAATCGCCAGGCAGATCAATATCCAACCTTACAACATTGATTTGGAAACAGGAAATTGGCCACAGAAGCTTGCAGGCACTAGGATGTTATCTGGGAGACAACAGCCTGGTGAATGGAACACCCTGCTCTGCAGGTTTTATTAAATCTAGCTATTTTGGTTTCAAAGCTAGGTTTGCGTTTTTTAAACACACCTCGGCCTGGTATATATTTTATTTTGATCTGAGAATATCGAGTTATATGATTGAATATTTGAGTAATTTAATTGAACCTTTATATTGATCTGGTAAAGTCTCTCACTTTTTGTATGTGGAAAAAGACAAATGTTGTCCAGAGAGAGAAACATCCGTTGTCCTTATTCCCACAGACTGAGTGATGGCTTTGTTGTTGCGTGTTTCCTGGCTCCGGTCTCAGTGTCACAGGGGCTCCATCCCAGCCCTCACCTGTGAACAGGAGACACTGAGGGCAGGTCTGTCAGTGTCCATGGGAGAGCGAGACTGACTGTGTGTGTGTGTGCGGTCCTAGGTGACTCATAACGTGATGCGGGCCAGCCTGCCGCTGCCCCCCGGGGACATATACAACCTGACGGTGACGGCCTGCACCGAGAGGAGCAGGAACACCTCCATGCCCAACATCATCAAATTAGGTGACACGCGCGCATACACACACGCATACACGCATGCATACACGCACACACGCATACACACACGCACGCATACACACACGCACGCATACACACACGCATGCATACACACACGCATACACGCATGCATACACGCATACACGCATGCATACACGCGCGCATACACACACGCATACACGCACGCATACACGCACGCATACACGCACGCATACACGCACGCATACACGCACGCATACACACGCGCATACACACACGCATACACGCACGCATACACGCGCGCATACACGCATGCATACACGCACACATACACGCACGCACACATACACGCACGCATACACACACGCACGCATACACACACGCACACATACACACACACATACACCCACACATACACACATACACACACGCACGCATACACACACGCATATAAACACGCACGCACATACATACATTTATACATAAAAACACACTCACTCACTCACATGCACACATACACATACACGCACAAACTAACATACACACACATACATACAGTACACACACACTTACATACATACAAATAAACATACATACACACACACACACATGCACACACACATACACATGCATGCGCACATGCAAAAAACGCATATACACACATACCTACATATATACATACACACATGCACACAAACACACACACGCATACACACACATTTCACTTCCTGTTTTAACGCATAGAGGAAGTGTTCCAGTGTGTCCTCTCTCCACTCCTCTCTCCACCCAAGTCTTATATTAGTTGCTAGTGGCTTGATTTGCAGTGAATTCTGGGTAACCACAGTGGAGGCTCCACGATGCAATTTCAGTTCACTTTTTTGGGAAGCACCGGATGAAAGCTCCTTCCGCTGGTGTTAACGCTGTAGTCCCCCTGTGTGGCCCCCCCTGTGTGGCCCCCCCTGTGTGGCCCCCCTGTGTGGCCCCCCCTGTGTGGCCCCCTGTGTGGCCCCCCTGTGTGTTCATCTCGTCCGCTGCGGTTCTTCCAGAGCCGGCTCCGCCCAGGTCCCTGTACGCGGTGAACAGCACCCACTCGTCCGTCACCCTGCTGTGGAGCGTGGAGGGCGTGGTGGACTACTACCAGGTCCTCTGCAGACCCACCAGACCCCACACAGACGCCAAGGTAAGACGCCCTCACACCACCTGAGTCAGGGAGACGCTATTGCTAAAAAAGTATAAAACATTCGGATACCATCCGTCAAATGAAAAGATGAACATTATTATACATTTATATGGAGAAAGAGAGAGAGAGAGAGAGAGAGAGAGAGAGAGAGAGAGAGAGAGAGAGAGAGAGAGAGAGAGAGAGAGAGAGAGAGAGAGAGAGAGAGAGAGGAGAGAGAGAGAGAGAGAGAGAGAGAGAGAGAGAGAGAGAGAGAGAGAGATACATGTATGAACAGTATATATATATATATATATACATATATGTGTGAGATATGTGTGAATTTGTAAGACACAATACTATAAAATTACAATACACAATAAAATATGACGATAAAATGAACAGTAAAGTGACTGATGAATGGTATGTACATTTTAAAGCTTTTAAAACCATTTAAAGTGCCAGTAGTGCAGCAGCATCATGAATACAGTGCAGTACGTGTGTGTGTGTGTGTGTGTGTATTTATGTTCATATATATATATGTGTGCGGTGTATATATATAGATATATATATATCTATATATATATATATATATATAGATATATATATAGATATATATATATATATATAGATATATATATATTCTTCGTATGTTGCGACAATTAAAAAATCAAAATCAGCACTTGATTTTCATTCAGTCAGCGTTTCTATTGAAGTTGTTCCTCGTTGCCGTGGGCTACAAAAAACAACTTGACTTGACTTTGCTTCCCAAACCTCCTGCCTGTGAGTCTGTGCTGTCAGCAGGAAATAACATTATCCCCTTTGAAGGTTGTTAGAACACAAATACCGCTAAGACATGAGCTTCAGAAGCCCCAAGCCCCGGAGTCGGAGAGGTTTCTGGACTATGATTGGAGAAACAGACGCATAAATCAGACTGTGTTTTGACAGCAAATATTTGGTTTGATTTTATTTCCTGTCGACCAACACATGATTGAGCAAGCTTGGTCTTTTTGTTTCAACACGCCAGTTTGTGCAACTAAAAAGGAGGCTATGAGATGAATCTAGATTCAGATTAAAATGTGGTTTATGTGTCACGTGTATAAAGTGCAGTGTACAATGTACAGTGAAATGTGATCGCCAGCTCGAAGATGTGCAAAAAGTAACAGAATTATAAGAATTACAAATTTGAAATATTACTCGAGTCGGTCGACTCGAGTTATATTATTACTCGGTCGAGATGTGCGTGAGTGGGCGTGTTTCAGCGGCGCCACGGAGGTATTTAGCGTAATAAATGGATGTGATTCACAGCGGCTCGAGACCAGACAGACAGGAGAACAGACAGTGTTCATGTCCTGACGTTTCATCACTGACCACACACACACACACACACACACACACACACACACACACACACACACACACACACACACACACACACACACACACACACACACACACACACACACACACACACACATTGCAAAAATGTGGGTTTATTGCAAAAACAAAGCCTCTTTATCTTTCCCTTTCCATCCCTCTCTCTTCCTCTTTCTCTGTTTCTCTATTTGTTTTTATCTTCCTCTCTCTCCCTTCCTCTTTCTCTATATTTCTCTTTCACTCTCTCTCTCTGTATCTCTCTGTATCTCTCTGTCTCTCTCTCGCTCTCTCTCTCTTTGTATCTCTCGTCTCTCTCTCTCTCTCTCTCTCTCTCTCTCTCTCTCTCTCTCTCTCTCTCTCTCTCTCTCTCTCTCTCTCTCTCTCTCTCTCTCTCTCGCTCTCTCTCGCTCTCTCTCTCAGCCACACCAGGTCCAGGCGTCCACAGGTCATTTTGTGACGGTGTCTGGGCTCCAGCCCTCCTCCACCTACAACTGCACCGTCACCACCTTCAGCTACAGCACCGCCAGCAAGCCTGCCTACATCAGCATCAGCACCGTGGGTAAGCTATCGCGCATCCTAATGCTTTATATATAGATTTATTTATAGAGAGAGAGAGTTATATATATATATAGAGTTGTTTTTGTATTATTCTCTTATTTTAACATTTACAATATGTAATGTTATATATAAAAGAAAATATGATAATATTCTATTTTAGTAAACTATAGGTGCAATATATGACAATCGAACAAAGTAGCAACGTAATGTGATAGTGAACCTTTTGTCTACCTAGTCTATTTTTGGAGTGATAACTCAATCATTTCAATACTCACAAAAATACATTAATCAAACTGTGTGTAAATCAGTAATACATTCATTTGATCTGTGATTGATCACTGCTGTGTCCTGGCATTTGAAACATTCATTCATTCATTTCTGATCACATCCTACTGATTTCTGATCCACATCCGAGTATTCCCGCTTTCAGTCTTAATTGCTCTGTGTGTGTGTGTGTGTGTGTGTGTGTGTGTGTGTGTGTGTGTGTGTGTGTGTGTGTGTGTGTGTGTGTGTGTGTGTGTGTGTGTGTGTGTGTGGTGTGTGTGTGTGTGTGTGTGTGTGTGTGTGTGTGTGTGTGTGTGTGTGTGTGTGTGTGTGTGTGTCGATGTGACACCAGCTAAAGAGATGAATCCCAGTGCGGCGGCCATCTCTGCCCTGGCCATCCTCAGCGCGCTCCTGGTCAGTCTGCTGGTTCTCTTCCTGCTGGTGCTCCGCAAGAAACACCTCCAGATGACCAGGTACACAGCACACACACGCAATGCATTATGGGAGAAAACCTCTGGAAAGTCTCATAAGCTATGTTTGAATTGGCTCACTTATGGTCCCCTACATAGTGCACTACTTGATACCCACAATGCACCATAAAATAAGTGTTCAACCGATGCACTTTAATTTCTATTTGCATAATATCCCATGATTGTCATCGGAGTCATCGAATAGAGATGGTCCACTCTTTCATTATTAATGTCCCAATTCCTTATATACTTATTCCCACTAAATTGTGTACTATGTAGTGTTCTCTATTGACTGGGAAGTATTTAAGGAATTGGGACATCAATTATGTGCCAGAAATGGGCCTGTACTACTTTATTAGTGTACTATGTAGTGTTCACACACGCCGAGGGAATGAGGCTACAATTGAAACATAGCCCAAAGTTCTCGTATAAATGTTAGAAAATATTGCACTCACTCAGTGCCTACATATTTACCTTGTAAATATTGCTAAAGTCATATTTCTATGTACTTGTTTGCACTGCTGAGGAAGGCTGGAATCCAAGCATTCATTCCCCTTAGTGGCTGCTGGTCCTTGTTCCATGGCATGACCCTCTTGGCTTCTGTGTGCGTTCACAGTGGCCGTGAAATAACGTGAGGAAGCTTAGAGAACCAGCATGTCCTCCCTGGGAATGGGGTCTTACCCCGAGCACTAAACTCTTAACGCTTTTTAAACTTCCCGATAACTAGTGGTAACTGTGAAAAAAGTCCCCCTTCCCTTCCTTTTCCCTTTTGAATAATTTCTGTGAAGCAAAGAAATAATGTTTTTTATCTGTTACCTGTTTACATTTTGAACCCACTCCCCATCTGCCGTTTAAGACAGCAGTTGTTGCTTCTCTTCCAGGTGCAGAATCACTTATACAGCTAATACAGCAACAAAAATCAAACAGAAACATCTTATTTTCTTCTGAACAGGGAGTGCCGGGCTGAGACCTTTGTCAATTTTGCTTCCTTTGAGAGAGACGGCAAGCTTCCGTACAACTGGTAGGACTTGGCTTTCTTGCTGGCATCCATGCAACAGGACACTGCTCGGCCATTGTGTGTGAAAGGCATAATAAGTCATGAACTCTATACCCAGAACCAGCTCATACTGTACATTCACATTCGTCCCCATTTTGTACAACTGTAACTCTGTGACATTTTGTTTCACGCACACGTCACTGCGTTTTGTGTTTAAGTGTGTTCGAGGGGGGGGGGGGGGCGATGAGGGTGTTTGACCTCCGACCCCGGGAGGTTATGGGTTTGAGTCCTCATGTTGTGGTTACACACATCTGTAGATCCCCTCAAGAGGTCCAATCCAGGGGTCAGAAGATTATACAGAGTTGGTGGGAGTCGGAGTTTGTGATTAGGCCGGGTACAACGGATCACGGCTCACTGACTGATCCAAGATCTGCTCATAAGGTGTCTAAGGACCGGCCGGCTGTCCTTGGGCACCTTATGAGCAGATCTTGGATCAGTCAGCCTTACAGTTGGCCCTCAATTTAATAAAAATGTTCTACTGCTCAAATATTTAGTAGTTTTAATAAAATATGCTAGTGTGCTGAGTGATAACTTTTGCATATAATATAGTTTTTTTAAACAGGCTTTCAGTCAAATTGGGTAAAGTTAAGTACTGGTATAGCAGTTAGTAGTGCGGGAGTACAGGACGGGGTAAACACTAGCCAGGGTTGAGGCGCAGTACCCTTGTGTACCGGGCCTCAGCCCTGCTGGTTTGAGGCCATACGGCCCAGCATTAGCCCATTGGTACACACTGTGAGGAAGTTGGATGCACTACATGGTCCCCCAGCTGCATGATGCATTAACTGTGTGCTTAAGCACTAATTTGTGTCTCAACCAACTCTACTGCCTCTTTACTAACGGAGCACCATGTTTTGTCCCAACCTGTTGACCTCCTCCCTCCCCCCATCCTCCCCTTGCTGTTTTTTATTTTTTTATTTTATTTATGTATTTATTTGTATTTATTCCCCCCCCCCCCACCACCCCCAACCTCAGGCGAAGAAGTCTTTTTGCATTCCTCACACTACTGCCATCCTGCCTTTGGACTGACTATCTCTTGGCTTTTTATATTAATCCGTGGTAAGTAAGCAAGCATTGTTGGCTGAGATCATTTTAATCCGGGTGGGTGGGTGGGGGCGGGGCATGTGGCAGTATCGACCAGTTAGACACACCTGTTTGTTTTACCTGCATGGTGTCCAGCCCAGCTTAGCTCACCTTTACCTGGGCTACCGTGACTCAGATCCAACATCCGATCCCATTTGTGGATCCCAGCTCCTGGTGGTCGGGGCTCATAGTAGCATGAACACATGGGATAGGAAGTGAGGACCGTGATGCGGGCCCGTAGACCCGCCGCGTCTGACGTCAGACGTGAAACACACCTGTCTCGTCACGCAGTCACCTGCGTTTAGATGAACCCGTGGCCCTGGTCCTTTGTCCTAGGTTCTATGTTTGCTACACACGTTTTAATGCAGCGAATGTTAGCATGACACTAACCGCCGCTTTGCTACCTCACCTGCATTACACCGGCTTTGTTCGTCTGTTTGTGTGGAATACGACACTCTGATTGGACGACGGTGTTGTGTGTAGTACTTTAGGGTTGTCTGTGTGGTTGTGATGGGTGTATTCAAAGGAGGAGAAGGTGTGTGATAGTGCATGATGCTGGTTCTTGGACCAGATTTGTCCCCACAGTGTGAATGCAGAAGCATGGGGGGAAGGTTTGACACTGAATGTGATGAAGCTGCACCATGAATGAATATCAATAATAATAATAATAATAATAATAATAGTCTCTGTGTAAACAGAGACTCCAGGGGCCAGACACGCGGGCTTTCATAAAACGCTTTGTGTGTGTGTGTTCATGCTTAACAGGAGCAAGACGGCTTTGAAGAAGCGGAAGCTGACAAGGTAACCAGTGGATACCTGCATGCTGCCATGTGTTGGAGGGATGGAGAAGGCTGTCTGCTTTAGACGTCTGCTGGGTTTCACCGTTTCAAAGAGTCTTTAAAGCCAGTCAGTGCGTTGGCTTCAAAGTCCCGCTAATCCTCCAGATTAAAGATGAGGGGGTCATAAAAGGTGCTTCGGCTTCAATGGGAAATGGGCCGATATCACAGCTGCTTTCTATCCTTCATCCGGGAGGAATCGGAATCTAAACAAGCCTTTTTCAACCCTGTCATGTATGCACTTAGTGTAAAATGAGGTAACGACAAAATAAAACTATTTTTGTGGGGGGGGGGAAAAACCCTGCTTTCTGTGAAACAGCATTCCCAAACGGCCATGTTCATGACTAATATGAATTAGTATTCATTTGTGTTGATGTATATTATATATCTGTATATATATATATATATATATATATATATATGTTGATGTATTGTCACAGCCCGGTCCAGCTGGACGACTTTGAAGCTTACCTCAAAGACATGAGCAAAGACTCAGCCTACAAGTTCTCACTGCAGTTTGAGGTAAGAAACAATCAAAGCTTTTCTCATGTGTTTCTCAGGCAGCGGAACAACAACAACATCCTGAATACTAACTAACACTTTGTAAAAAGCTTAGGCAACACTAAAATGACATTCGCGTTTACATTTGAATGAATGGATTTGGCTCTATTTGAGGATTTGTTTAAGACTTTCCTGCTTTTTTCTTTTCCCAGGAGCTGAAGACGGTGGGACTTGACCTGTCACATGACGCGGCCGACCTGCCAATCAACAGACCCAAAAACCGCTACACTAACATCCTCCCATGTGAGCCGCGTCGACACGCTAACGCACCGCCACGCCTTCCAAAACACCCGCGTCGCCTGCTAATACGTTAGCAAGGGATTTAGAAATAGAGGAAAGAAGAGAAATCGACTCAAAAGGCTTCATTGTTGAACTGAAGCCGGAGTAGCTTCCTGTTAGGGTCACATACTGGATGGACACTTTGTTATTATTATTATACTCTTTCCCCATTTGGTAGACAGGCTTTTTGTAGTGGCAGCATCCTGCATGTAAAAAAGATAACCCTATTAACCAGAGATTATTCTAGCCATGAATGGTGTTTGACTCCTGGCCAAAAGGTTCAGGGTTCAAACCCCGATCCGCAGTCTGCCTGTAGCGTCCTTGAGCAAGACGCCCTAACCCCCTACCTGCTCATGAATGACATTGCCCCTGTTTGTGTGTCTGTCTGTCGTGTCTGTCTGTCTGTCTGTCTGTCTGTCTGTCTGTCTCTCTCTTTGTCTGTCTGTCTGTCTGTCTGTTTGTCTCTTAACAAGATAACTCAAAAAGTGGTTAGATTACTTAAGGGCCAAGTACGGTTCATTAGATTAGTCGGCCACACCAAAGAGTCCCCTGGATCCAAATCGGGGACTCCCCCGTGTGGCGGAGGTTTGCGCTCTACTAAGGGGCCCTCTAGTTGGATCTTGTTTCTGACAGGATGTCCTTCACATGTTCCTCCTCAGATGACTTCAGCCGGGTCAAGCTGATGTCCATGCACAACGACGAAGGAGCAGACTACGTCAACGCCAACTACATCCCCGTAAGTGACCCGAGCCTACAAGATACAAGATTTTTATTTGCCATTTGTAACAAGTACATAGGAACGCTTACTCCCCATTCCCTCGCGCAGTATAAATCTTAATTATGTGTGTTTGTGCGTGTTACTCCTAGGGCTACAAGTTCCCCAGGGAGTACATCGCCACGCAGGGCCCGCTGCCTGAGACCCGCAACGACTTCTGGAAGATGGTCCTCCAGGAGAAGTCCCCCATCATCGTCATGCTCACGCAGTGCAACGAGCGCCGGAGGGTGAGGGCCGCACTTCCCCCTCTGTCCCCTGGAGGACCCCACAGTTGGCACCTATGGGTGTCCTTACAGGGCTGAAAGTGGCCTTGTGACACACACTCCTCATCCCTTCAGTGGCGGTTTGACCCTAGCTGTCAAGTCATTGAATCGCAGTTACAGCCTCAAAAGGCTTCACTACAGATCTACATTATACACCAACCCAACCCTGGTGTGTGTGTGTGTGTGTATATTGATGTGTGTGTGTGTGTGTGTGTGTGTGTGTGTGTGTGTGTGTGTGTGTGTGTGTGTGTGTGTGTGTGTGTGTGTGTGTGTGTGTGTGTGTGTGTGTGTGTGTGTGTGTGTGTGTGTGTGTGTGTGTGTGTGTGTGTGTGTGTGCAGGTGAAATGCGATCACTACTGGCCCTTTACAGACGAGCCGGTGATGTACGGAGAGGTCAGCGTGGAGATGCTGTCGGAGTCCGAGTCTCCCGAGTGGACCATCAGGAACTTCAGGCTGGGCTACGTGAGTGGTCCACCAATCCATCCATCCCCAAACCAGGATGTAGGGCCAAAAACCTCTGCTAAATGACAACATGCTGATGGTTATGGTTATTAAGATGAGGGGAGGTTATGTTTTCACTCCTGTGTTTGTTTGTGTGTTTGTTTGCAAGATAACCCAAAAAGTTATGACCAGATGATTCGATTTTTTGGGACGGTTTGGTGTGGCGAAAGTAAGCCCTCTACTGAGTGCCCTCTAGTCTTCAGCGCTCCAAGTGTCGATTGGATCTGTTCAATCCATCCTCAGGATTTCATCCAGCCATAATTTTTGTTGATTTTTTTCACAAGACAGAGGAAGTAGACAAAACTCACACATGCTCAGTCCGTCCCCTTTACGTCCGCCACACTCTGTCCTCTTGCCTCTTGGAGCCTCTGCTGCTACTTTCTTTCTTACTCAATAAGTCCCCCGTTTTCACCGAGAGAACCTGCTCTCTGTCGCCCCCCGCAGGCCGACGAGAGTCAGGACGTGCTGCACCTCAACTACACCTCCTGGCCCGACCATGGGGTGCCCACGGTCAACGCTATCGAGAGCATCCTGCAGTTTGTCCTGATCGTCCGCCAGCAGGCCAACAAGTCCAAAGACCCCGTGGTGGTCCACTGCAGGTCAGCACTGCAGTCCTCACACACACTGGACACACACTGACACACACTGGACACATACTGGACACACACTGAACACACACTGAACACACACTGGACACACACTGAACACACACTGGACACACACTGGACACACACTGAACACACACTGGACACACACTGGACACACACTGAACACACACTGAACACACACTGGACACACACTGGACACACACTGGACACACACTGAACACACACTGGACACACACTGGACACACACTGAACACACACTGGACACACACTGAACACACACTGGACACACACTGAACACACACTGGACACACACTGGACACACACTGAACACACACTGGACACACACTGGACACACACTGAACACACACTGGACACACACTGGACACACACTGACACACACTGGACACACACTGGACACACACTGAACACACTGACACACACTGGACACACACTGACACACACTGGACACACACTGGACACACACTGAACACACACTGGACACACACTGGACACACACTGACACACACTGAACACACACTGGACACACACTGACACACTGGACACACACACTGGACACACACTGAACACACACTGGACACACACTGAACACACACTGGACACACACTGGACACACACTGGACACACACTGGACGCATTTGAAATACATTATTTTAAATAATGAACTGTAAATGATGAACAAATAGCATACTTAGCTATTGGTTGTGGTGGGTATTTAAATTTAAAGATGCGATGTAATGGTTCCGCTGGCTGAGACAAAGGGCCCCGATCACCACAGTCAATAAACAGCTGAAGGTCATTTCCTGTAGCGCCTTAAACGAGAGTGAGGTAGTTAATTTATAGCCATGGCTCCGGGGAACCTTCCAAGTATCGACCACGCCCAGGCAGAGTAATTGATCGGGTCCTGGAAGTCAGGGCCAGAATTAGCGAGTTAGCTGTGGCACTAACCGTAAAGGGGCCATGGGTGTCCATATGATTTATAGCTACAGTAATCAATAATAATGTGATGTGTTAATGTGTTAATGTGCAGCATATATCACATATTCCTGGTTGTGATTGGCTGGGGTTATGGGCTCTGATTGGCTGGGGGTTATGGGCTCTTATTGGCTTGGGGTTATGGGATCTGATTGGCTGGGGGTTATGGGATCTGATTGGCTGGGGGTTATGGGATCTGATTGGCTGGGGGTTATGGGATCTGATTGGCTGGGGGTTATGGGTTGCGATTGGCTGGGGGTTATGGGATCTGATTGGCTGGGGGTTATGGGATCTGATTGGCTGGGGGTTATGGGCTGATTGGCTGGGGGTTATGGGTTGCGATTGGCTGGGGTTATGGGTTTCCGGATTGTGATTGGCTGATGTTCGGGGTTCTGATGGGCTGGGCTTATCAGTTCTGCCCTCTGGGTTCTGATTGGCTGATGTTTCCTCAGCGCTGGCGTCGGGAGGACAGGAACCTTCATGGCTCTGGACCGCCTCATGCAGCAGATCAGGGAGCATGAGTACGCAGACATCCTGGGCATGGTATCCGAGATGAGGTCCCATCGCCTGTCCATGGTCCAAACAGAGGTAAAAGGGCAACCTCCCGCTTTAAAGATGCAAATACAATATCGGCTGGGATAATAGTTGGTAGCAATTTGGGCAAACATGTCAAGGAAATCCATGTGATGGTCGTGTTCCAGCAGTTCCAGATGCCTGAACTTTCATTTCTTGAACTTTTTTGTAAAATTTTTAAACCTGACAGTCATACTAACTCAAACAAGATGCTCGGATTCATTTATAGTCCTGCATTTTTTTTATGGCTTTTAAGCCACGTTTTATGACACAACCTCCAGCTAAAGAGAGATCTATAGACGTCCATAAAGGGCCTAGCGTTTCAACACTAAGGCCCGTACCGCATTCAGAAACAATGCAGCAGATGGAAGTCAATGATGTGTACAGCATGAGATGGGCTGAGTCTGCAATGGGTTCATAAGAGTGAACTCAAGCAACTGTTACTCAATCATCCCCCGTGTGTGTGTGTGTGTGTGTGTGTGTGTGTGTGTGTGTGTGTGTGTGTGTGTGTGTGTGTGTGTGTGTGTGTGTGTGTGTGTGTGTGTGTGTGTGTGTGTGTGTGTGTGTGTGTGTGTGTGTGTGTGTGTGTGTGTGTGTGTTACATGCACAGTTCTCTCCAGAGCTTTGACAGAAGTCGCAGCTGTGTGTGAAGCTCAGCTTGTGTGAAAGAAAGGAGAAACATAGAGAGAGAACGGGGGCATTACAGACAACCAAGCTTTTCGCCAATTGTTTGATTTAATAAACAGATAAATGTTACCATACTGCACGTATGTTATCCCTCTTAATGTAGATTAGGTCATACAGGTCATGGCGACTCAGTGAAGCATTTTTGCAATGCATTTAGCAATAAATAGTAAACAGCTCCCTGTAGTCAGGGAACTGTTCCCTGAAGCAAGATGAGCAGCGAGTTAAACCGTTGTGTCTCGTGTGTCCCGCCCCCGTCCACCAGGAGCAGTATGTGTTCATCCACCAATGTGTGCTGCTCATGTGGAAGAAGAAGAAGCAGCAGTCCATCATCACTGACGTCATCTACGAGAACATCAGCAAGACATAGTGATGCCCCCCCCAGGGCACCGGCAGACAGGTGAGGCTGCTCAGAAGCTCATTCATTCATAGTGTTTGGGATTCGTAAAGTGATTTGCCATTCTTTTTTAAGCTTTTATTTAGTTAGAATTACTTATTATTTGAATTAGTATTTAATTTTAGAAAAAAACATGCAAATGCACAAATGTTAGATATTTATCGAAAACAGGAATACAATGGTTCTTTACATTTTTGTGATTTTAAAACTTCAAATAATTGTAATAATATAAAAATTCCCATATGCATGGATAACTAATACTACCATGATCAACACAGTACATTTCCCTTCTCCCCCGTTCAACATGGTACTTTAAATCTATATCTTTGGACGTGTTAGGGGATAACCATGGTAACCTACTTAAGGGATAACGTTATTCATGTGTAGGTTTTTTTTGTTGCCACAATTAGGTTTCAGGGCACATTCTCTATTTAAAAATAATATTTTGAAAAGTACAGTTAGTGGGGAAACTCCCTGTATCCTGTTAAAGAATTGGAGCCTTGAGGAGAGATGTTTCCAAATTAAGAGTCTCCCCCCCCCCCCCCCCAGAGACCCCAGTAAAGATTGTTTTACTCTGCATGCGTTTTTAATAACTTCCAATGCTATTCTTCCATCGCAGGATACGATCACAAACTCGTGTGCTTCAAGCCGTCCGTCCTCTGCTACAAGCTTCATCATCAAGCCTACAAATGTAAAACGTTTTTTGGCGGCATTGGAAAAAAAACTAAAACATTTGCGACCACACAAAGGCAAACGAAAAAACTGAACAAAAAAAGCAACAAAAAAATGTATATTGTTGATGTTTTGAACGCATGGGATGGTATTTTTTTGCCTTAAAAGAGCTGTCACCGTCTGACTGTTCATCAGCCCCTCCGTGGCCCCTGACCTGACCCAGCGGGGACCCTCTCATATTGAGAGCTAGTTGAGGGTTAACAGAACGTTCAAGATACCCCGAGGTCCTGAGTGAATGTCCAGTGGATGTCTAAGAGAGACCACGCCTACGGAAACCAGGATCTGCAGTTTGTTTATGTTTTATTATTATTCTTTTTCATATCTCAGGAGTAGCCGAAATAAGACACATGCACACTGGTTGGTGTCTATGAGTTATTTTTTACCCTCCCCCAACACACCCATCCCACCCACCGGGGAACAGCGTTTTACAGTCACGAAAGATGACACTAGTGCTTGCAACTTCTTTTGTTCCCCCGAAGTTTCGTCTGTCATTTTTTGTTTGCATAATATGTTGACCTCAGTGTCAACGACTGAGTCCTCTCACACACACACTCACACTCTTACAGGCTATCCAGCTAGCCCCTAAACTACCCAGTATTCCTGCCGTTCTGCTCACGGTGGTGATCTGCCATCGCCAAAAGAGGAGCAATGCCACACTGCCATCCTGTGCTCGTAACACGGAAATAACAGGACTAACCTTCGCCAAAACTCAACTAATCTACAATCCACATCAACGGACAAAAAGGCACAAACCCATTTTGGAAGGAGTCACTTTCAATCCTGCCCCGATTGCCATCAGCTCAAGTTGAACAAAAATCCCTGGACAGAGACTCGGCAGGCCGGTGCAGATGCTATGAAGATTGTGCTTGTAGAGACTTTAGTTTGTGTTGGCACTAAGAGAAAGGGTCTCTGGGGTGGGCGTGGTCTTTACCTGTAGCTGCTGTGCGCGCGCGACTGTTCCCTGGATAAACCACTACTGTGCAAAACGTCCGGTCGCCGGACATCCGTGGAGAGCAGGACTCGGTCTTCGGACGTTGTGGGAACCCTGCAGGGTGAAGAGAACCGGCCAGGTGGGAACGTCTCTCTGTTGAAGTCATTTAGACACCCGTGGTCACGCAGGACGTTCAACGGACGTTTTGTTTCTGTGGAGGGACATCGTGGCCCTGGTCAAATGAAAGCAACTAGTTCTGTGGGACTAGTCGACAGTCCGTGCCAATGTTGTCGGACATGGATCCCAGGTCTTCACTTGACTACAATGACAGTGTCTTAATGTTGTTTGCGTTTAAAACTCTTGAGGGGTGTTTTTTTGTAATTGTTATCCCGACTGTCATTGGACTCGAGGCTTAACCACTAACCACTTTTGAGACCTTAAGATCGGCCTTCTGCCATCATAACTACGCCAGGGAAATGGCCAAAGAAGTGTCGTTTTTCTCCTTTGAAAGCATATCTCATTCTTGCATAAGTGCAACTTGACTGTACAGAAACCCTGTCCTTCTGGAGATAACTTAATCTCGTTTTTCATTGACAAAACCAGAACAAGTCACAAAAAAGCCAGTGAGAGGAAACAATTTATGGGCCAACATCTATGTACGCATAGACGAAAAATGGTCAAAGCAAGCACCTTTTCTTACCCACTGCAAAGTTACAAAGCCAATCAACGTATGCAGGGTATCGTCAAATTAACGAGGCAACATCAAATGCTGTCCCCCCCCCAAGCTAGTGCTAATGTGGCCAAGGCTAATGTTGCTAATGCTAACGATGGAAACAGTGCCTTCATAGGCATGTCCTTAGGTTGAAGCTTGCTAAAATAGATCCTAACAGACAGACATATCTCAAAAGTGTTTTTTTGTGTCAATATTGGACTGGATCCATAGTCACCGAACTGCTGTTGCCGACTTTTATCAAGGAAGATGAAAGTGAGAATGACCACCAGGTGTTGGAAGGGCCGATCTGCTAAGGTAATCCTAGCACTGGGGACCCGCTAAACTCTCTGGACTAGGGGAGGCGTCCTGTATAGTGACCCCTGGAGGTTGTGGTTGAGCTACAAATCTACGGGGCCATTTTGCATTTGTGTGTGTTTTCACATTGGCCCTTGGAACAAGGAACCTGACCTCAGGGCCCCCCCCCCCCCAGACACACACACACACTCTTTAACACATTTGGTTACATTTATGTAATTTGCTATCAACTGTACTGTACATACTACTGTTCTAACCATTGCGTTTCTACATATGACAAAGTACTTCTTGTGGAAACCACTTTTTGCCGCTTCTTGGAAGTTTTTTTAAACTTTTCATTTCATGTTTTTTTGTTATTTTTAAATGGTTGTACATGTGAATCAGCATTACCTGAGCCAACATTTTATTTTTATTTTTGCTCATTACTATAATGTGCTTTTGATTTTATTTTTTTAGATTTAGAGCTCAAATGTTGACAGAACATCGTTGGGACATAAGGAAGAAGGTTTACCCAGGTGTTACTCCTCTGGTTCGGGTACAGAACCACCGCTGCGTAGCGCACTTTGTAACGCTGTAAATGGACGGGTCGTGTTACGGTTTTCTCTTCCCCGGTACGTGGCACTGTACACTCCTTCAACTGTTTCTCTCTTGCTCAGTTGTGTGTGTGTGTGTGTGTGTGTGTGTGTGTGTGTGTGTGTGTGTGTGTGTGTGTGTGTGTGTGTGTGTGTGTGTGTGTGTGTGTGTGTGTGTGTGTGTGTGTGTGTGTGTGTGTGTGTGTGTGTGTGTGTGTGTGTGTGTGTGTGTGTGTCCAGTCGAAAACGATGTATGTTATTGGTGCCATTCTTGTGCATTGTGTCACTTAAATTATAGGGATCTCCAAACTTGGGTCATTGTCACAGAGATTCAATGTATGTGAGTGTGTGTGTGTGGAAAAATAAAACCAACAAAAAAACCAACCTCTACACATCGTAGTGTCAACGTGTCAATTCTTGTCTCTTTTAAACGTCAAATAACGGGCTTATCCCGGTGTTCCCCGGGTTCCGGACAACGTTTCGGATGCGTGACGTCAAACGTAAACAGAACCGTGACAAGGTGGTGTTTCTTTGGCTCATAACTGGTTTTACGAGTATGTCTTATTTGAATCCCCACTATGCATTATGTAGTTTTATATATAGTATTTTTTTTTTATATATATTTTTACATATATGTATGTATATATATTTTTTATATATATATTTTTTATATATATATATTTATATTCACGTGATAATCATATTTTTGAAAGTCATCAACATAGTTTACTGTATAGTAGTATCACTACCTGTTAAATACTTGTATACTTACCTATATATATATATATATATATATATATATATATATCAGTGGTGAAGCGTCAGGGCCTTCAAGGTATTCAGAGAAGACCCTGGAACTCTCAGATGAAACCAAAAAATCGAATTAATTGTATTAATAAAATGTAATACAATTTAATAATGAATAAATGAGAATCGTATGTGTTATATTCCAGTGTTACGTTGATTTGTTTGTCTTTCTCGTTGGTTTTGTGTTGGAAAAACAATGCAACCAATCAGATATTTTTCTGGGTTGCTGGGAAGAATATCCTTCAACCAAAGTATTCCCGCTGACATTGGCCCTTAGACTGAAGGAGAGCGTACGTTTGGATTGACAATTTGATCAACCAATCATATCGTGATTTGTAGCCAATGGGCGTATTCTCAATAGGGAGCTAGAAGGTGCAAGGTGGTGGCTGGCGCGAGAGTGGATCTAGCGTAGTGTTACGTTTTCTACGTTGTTTTTTTTACGTCAAAATGGCCACAGGTGAAGATGATGTGGCGGATTTATTGTCTGAACCATTTTCAAGACGACCATTTAATGTTAAGATGGACATCCTGACAATCTGGAGCTGACTCAAGTAGTTAAAGCAGGCTATGTTTGCCTTTCAGGCTAGCAACTGGGAACGATACCCGTGGCTAACGGGCTCTACTAGCCACAAGAGGCTCTACTAGCCACAAGAGGCTCTACTAGCCACAAGAGGCTCTACTGATGGGAGTGTTGCTGTTTGGGACCGACCAGAGGGCAGGGAATTGGAACTTATTTAGGATCTGAAAAGCGATCATCTTTATGACCTGATGGTGGTCGGACCATCCAGAAGGACAGGAGAATGGATTTGGTCTTCAAGTGAACATCATTGGTGAGTGACACTCATTTGTCTTTGCTGGTTTTGTCTCAGTGTTGCGTCTCGTTGAGCTGGTTGGTGCATTTTGTTTCCACACACTTGTTGACTGATTAGTTAATGGCTGTCTTGGGTTTGTTAAGCATTGTTGTGCATTTAAATTGAGAGTTTGGACTTGATCTTTCTTTGCATCGCTTAACGTGAAAAGACTTAACGTAACTAAGTTACAAAACCGCGATCAATAATCACCTAATTTGCATATGTTTTGTCATTAGCACTTTCACCTTTTCACTTTCATTTTGACAGGTGAAAGTGCTAATGACAAGACATATGCCAGAGACATTTGGTGATTATTGATCGCTATTTTGGAACTTAAAGTCACGTGAACCGTGTTAGACCGTCCCTTTAACCGATAGCCTGTGTGTTAGACTGTCCCTTTAACCGATAGCCTGTGTGGTGGTCTGTGTTGGGCTGTTACTTCACTACATGGACTCTGCACTTGGGAATTGGCTGTGACAATCTGCCTAAATGAGATAAGGCATAAAGTGATTCCTCCGTGACGTCCGTCTGACTAGAACTGAATTTTCGGATGGTGATGGTGGTCTACAGCAGGGGTTCCCAGAGTGGGGATATCTCACACATACTCTATAAATCATTTTATAATGTTGTTTATACTTAGTAGTCTTTTAGCCACTATAAACTGTACATTATATATTAACATGCATTTTACTGCAACATTTGCTCTCTGGTTAGATGCCAAATTATTTTCGCTGTACTGTACTTGTGCTGTGAAATGACAATACATTACACTCCAATCTAATCTAATTCTGGTAGACTACGTGATGACGTGACTTTCAAGTTTATTTTCCCTGTTTTCTTCTGTTGCCCGCCAGTAGCTTCTTCGTTGAGGTATTTTAACCGGGTTTTAACTAAGTGCCGGTCAGTGGTTGATGCACTAACCGACCAGGAGCCCATGAGCCTGGGTTGAGTTTATTTAGGAACCCAGAGAGGAGAAGATGGCGGATTTGTTCTGTTAAACCATCCCAGTCCACTTGTCTTCACAGTGAACATCTAACCTCCTGTTCGTTTCTAAGGGACCGAGAGGATGTTCGCGTCAATTCGACTAACATGTCAAGTTTGTGTGTGTATTTATGTGTGACTTGAGTGTGTGCTTTTTCGTTAAGGAATTTATGTAACTTTTAAATCAACTAATGCTCATGAAAGATAGCGTGTGAGATAGCGAAGTGCTGCATGTCTAGTCGATTTATAGATCAAACTAATAACTACAGCTAATGATTGTAATGGCGGTCACAACCACCCCTGGCGTGTGTTGTGTAATTGTAACGTGTTGTAGTTCCTCGGTCGTCCAGCAGAGGGCAGTGATCCGCCTCCACCTCATTATGGTGGACAGAAGGAAGTCTCGTCTGTGGTCAAACTCAACTTCGTAAACCTGGTAAGTCGTGACAACAACAACAATATAACGAGCTTTAAAAAAAAAAAAATCGATATCGTCTGCTACTTAAACCGTCTCTACTACGAAGCCATGGAGATGTGTGTGTCACAAGACGTCGTATTTAGTAGTTTAAACATTAAGACGGCAGTGTTAGCGTGCTAGTTAGCCACCAGCTAACTATGAGCTCCTTTCAACTTAAAAAAGTTATTAACTACCAGTAACTTTACATTTATGAATTCTCACCCACTTTCAAGTTGTTAACTCTCACTCACTTTAAAGTTGTTTATTCTCTCACTTTAAAATGATTAACTCTCTAACTTCATGCTTTTAGTCCCAATGGCCATGTCCCTATCATCCCAGCTCTTTTATCCAAAGCGACTTACAAGGTGTACATTTGTTGAAGTAATCTTATCAGAGTTCTCCATGTACCAAGGGGGTTTCTAGTGGAGCCTGTATTCATATTTAATGTTATATTAAACGTGAACCTCTTTTTCACTGACTACAGTTAATATTGAATTAGTAACTTATATTATCAGCCTAAATTGTACAGGTCAATGCAGTGTGGTAACCTAACCCTATTAATTTAATGTCATCACTGTCTAAGATTGAATTATGCCTCTACTTTCTGTTAATTGTGGTTTTTTTTTATCTCTTTTTTATTGTGTAACTGTCCTGTATTTTCTGTCGTGCCACATTTCCCGTGTGGGAATATAAAGTACATATGTTCTTGACTCATAAGTCAAGGTGTTTTTTGTAGTTTAAACAGACACGCCTCATCTCCCATCATGCTCTGCTCCTCCCAGAGCCTTACCTTGTGTGTTTTGTCTCTAGGGGTTGACCTGTACCAAGCTGCTGCTGGACTCCAGTTTCAGCGCATGGCCTTCATCACCTTCTTCATGTGTGCTGCGTGACTCGGTCGGCCAGCTGCTCCTCCACAGCGACCAGAAGATGGACCTGGAGCAGGTCTCTGACAGGTGACCAGAAGATGGACCTGGAGCAGGGCTCTGACAGGTGACCAGAAGATGGACCTGGAGCAGGTCTCTGACGGGTGACCAGAAGATGGACCTGGAGCAGGTCTCTGACAGGTGACCAGGAGATGGACCTGGAGCAGGTCTCTGACAGGTGACCAGAAGATGGACCTGGAGCAGGTCTCTGACAGGTGACTGTTACTCTATCATCTCAACGTTGATATCAATGTGTAGTCTAGTGGTTAGGGAGTTCCACTCTCAGCCCAAAGACTCGTTACATGACTACTGACGAGACTTACGAGACTTTAACACATACTATTTTTAAAAACTCAAATTAATCATAGTATCCAGTTTAGACTGCAACTCCCTCAGTGTGTTCTTTGTAACGGCTTATCCTAGGTCTTCGTTCTTCTTAAGCCACTTGAGATTAGGTGAGGAGGTCCGACACACATTTCCAAATAGCAGGCACGGAGATGTTGCTTAGTTGAACTAAAAAGTATTTATTAAACAAGAAACTCAGGTTGACTTCCAAGAAATATCAAATCTACGTTCCACCAGGGCAAATGATTGTAAAGATAAACGTATATAATCATACATCAAACAAAGCGCCACACTGTGGCAAGGAGGAGATGTAATCACCCCACCTGTACCTCGGTCTGCCCCGTGGTCTCTTCCCAGTCGGATGTGCCTGGAAAACCTCCCTCGGGAGGCAACCAGGAAGCATCCTTACTAGATGAACCACCTCAACCTTTCTACGCGAAGGAGCAGCGGCTCTACTCGGAGTTCAAAAGTGAAAAGTAACAAATACATTAATAATCTTTTAGCATTTCATTCTTCCATACCTGCATTTGTTTTGTGACATGCAAAAAACAAAACTACAAGTAAATGTTTATTTTAAACTTGTGAATCAGATAATGTTATTGTGATTAATCAGATTAAATATTTTGGTAGCACTAAAATATAGATGTGTATGAGCAATGTAATGAATATTGACCAGTAGAACATTAAGTTGTTACTATACGTATAAAGTTATTGTATAATTGGTATAATTCTATCAATTTGCTTCCTGTGTGTAGCTGCTGACCAATCATGGGTCATGCAGGACCAGATGACTGGCGCTGCCATGGTGACGCCCCCTGAACCCAACAAGGATTTAAGGTAAGGTGACACTTCAGTAATCCCCTTAAGGTCAGAGGTTGACTTATTTTAAATGTTGGCATCTGTTGATCAGTCAATCGAGGGCCAACTACTATTGAGTAGTGTAATTGAGTAGTGTAATTGAGTAGTGTAATTGAGTAGTGTAATTCCAATACAATTTTGTAGACTTATTTAACTATAATTCCTTCTGTGTTTCAGAGCAGAATTTGTTGTTGCCATAAAGTCTCCACAAAAACCTCAACAGGCCCCTGTCTATCTCTCCCCCTGCCCCCTCAAGGGAGGGGGCAGGGGGGCTCTTTGCCAGTATTGTAATCTCAGGGGGGTGGATGGTGGTTAGGCAGGGGTATATTTATCACATTACAGGTTATGTTTAACAGATCATGATTTTAGTCCAGGTTATATTTAAATCAGTTTATATTTAACATCAGTTGATTTTGTTACATTACTTGGATGAATTAGGATAGGACTCACCAGTACTTGAACCCCGGTCCCCAGAGCTGATAACCGTCAGCTCTCTCCACTGCTCCACAGAGGTCCAGGTCATGAATGGGTCCGAGGGTATATTTGACATTTAGAATTCCCTACAGTTTAACACTATATACTATTATACTAACATGACCCATTCTTAACCTGGACCTCTGTGGTGCAGTGGATAGAGCTGATGGTTATCAGCTCTGGGGACCGGGGTTCAAGTCCTGGTGTGGCCTATCCAGTGTCATGTAATTAATGTAACAATCATTTCTGATGTTAAATTTACCACCATCCTCTTTCCATCACAATACTGGCAAAGAGTAAGATTACTCTTGTCTGGTTAGAAAGTGAGTCAACTGTCCGGACCCAGGTGCTCCCCAATCAACCAGACGCATGATGTTTTGTTGCATTTATTGCAGATTTATGAAAAAAAGGCACCATGAAAAACAATACACATACAATTGCGACTTGCTGTGCGCCAAGTTATTGGTGTACATAAATTATATTAGATTGACACGGTGTACCGTTTGAGTACAAGTAACCCCTTCAAAACATTACTCGTTCATCAAGTAGCAGCTATAGAAATCAGCCATACATTGTTGACCTCTGCTCATCTACAGCTTCCTACAACATTCTGGCATGTACGCTAAAGTCCATTTATAAAGCGTACTCTACATTCACTCTCCCACTGTCTTACCGACAGCTAGACCCGTCTACACCTGACCAGGAGTCCAAGGAGGCTACACTCAGCATTGCAAACAGATTTGTATTTCTCTACGTCTTACACTTTCAACACAGGCCTCCGTGTGCGTGTGTTAAAAAAATGCCAACAGCCGGGCAGTTTTGATTAAAAAAATAAAGCTGCTACTGTACAAAACAAGTTTTTTCTGTATCTGTATACGTCCTCATATTTGAACGTCAGTCACAAGGAGATTGGTCAGAAAATAAATAAGTCATGTATAGAAAGTCAAACACAATTTCCACTTTGTGTCATTCCCTAAACGTCCCTCAGTGTTGGGGTTGGCGCATTAGTTTCAATGCCGAGTGTACCTGATCCACGCCCTGTCCCGTGTTACTGAGGTACGGCCCCTGTGGAGTCGATGGGAAAAGAACAGCGGCAAGTTTTTCTGCAAACTGTGTGTGTGCAGAAGGCTTGGAATAAGAGTGTACACTAATAGCATCTTCCCTAAACGCAGCAGCATTATTCAAAACATACAAATCATTTGTTCAGATTCAGCTCAGAAGAACATTAACAATTATCACCGTGCAAAAAAATGCAGATCTAATAATAATTTCACCTTAGTGTTGCACAAGAACATTCATTACTTTCCTAACTGATCGTCATTTACTCTGGTCAAAACGAAGATAAATAACATGTAAAGTAGTAGTTTACTACATATGATATAATTTATACTACATTCATGGATCGTTAGGATTACTACCTAGTTAGCATTTGTTTCACTAAGAATTAGATTCATTTATTGTTTATCAGCTACGTAAAAATATGGAATTATATAAATGAGCAAATATGAAAATCTATACAAATATATTTAGCAGTCCAGTGTCTGCTTTTTTCATTCTTGCAATTGACTCTTTTTAATTTGAGTATATATATATATATATTATATATACACACACATACAAACACTGTTTGGAACAATCCACTGAAATCAAACTTTGACCAATTGCCATCAGGTGAAACAGTTACAGCAAGTGACATCCCCTGGCACCAGTGTGAGCCAATCAGAAACGTTATTTGCTAAACCTGCGTTTGGCGCCGCCCCTGTGGTTTGATAACAACATTTCATTCCACTACTACTACTACTACTACTACTACTACACTCTACACGGTGGAGGTCTGGTTAGGTTCCCCAAAGCGTTGGTGGTTGGCGTGCGTCTCACGGCGGAGAACCAAGAAGTTGGTGGCGGCGACGCATGATCGCCGCAAACTCCTGGCGATCGGCAGCCGCCTGGGGACAACAACACCTGTGAGCCAACCATTGGCTCCCCCCCCCCCCACCCACACACACTTTGTTTCATCATTAGGTTTTTATATAAATATTCTCAAGCTCTACCCCCCCCCCCCCCCCTCCCTCTCAGTGGGTGGTCAGTGGGCGTTGCCCTCGTCAAAAGACTCCACCCCCGAGTCACTGGTGTTGGCCGCCAGCTTCTCCTGCCTCCTCCTCATGATCTCCAGAAGCTCAGAGCCTGAGCCCCTCTGCAGAGAGAGAGCCAGAGAGAGAGCCAGAGAGAGAGCCAGAGAGAGAGAGAGCCAGAGAGAGAGAGAGCCAGAGACAGAGAGAGAGCCAGAGACAGAGGCCAGAGACAGAGACCGAGAGAGAGATGTAGAGAGAGAGAGAGAGAGAGAGAGAGAGAGAGAGACACAGAGAGAGAGAGAGAGAGAGAGAGAGAGACAGAGCCAGACAGAGAGAGACAGAGCCAGAGAGAGAGAGAGAGAGAGAGCCAGAGACAGAGAGAGAGCCAGAGACAGAGAGAGAGCCAGAGACAGAGACCGAGAGAGAGAGAGAGATGTAGAGAGAGAGAGACACAGAGACAGAGAGAGAGAGAGAGACAGAGCCAGACAGAGAGAGAGAGACAGAGCCAGACAGAGAGAGAGACAGAGAGAGACAGAGCCAGAGAGAGAGAGATGTAGAGAGAGAGAGAGAGAGAGAGAGAGAGACAGAGAGAGAGAGAGAGACAGAGCCAGACAGAGAGAGAGACAGAGCCAGAGAGAGAGAGAGAGACAGACAGAGAGAGAGAGAGACAGAGAGGTAGTCGGAAGGGCAAAAAAACAAGGTAAGTAAAACATGAATATGAGCAAAGCGTTCAACAAGGGAAAGACCGAAGGGAACAGGAAGAGGGCGTATAAAGCGGGTGAAATGTCAGAGGACCGTCTGGTGGAGGAAGAGATCATTCTCTGGTCCTTCCAGGGTGCCCAAGCCTCTTGTATGTAAAGCAAAGCATCTTTCTTTGCCCAAGCACATTCGCCATTCTCTAGCCATCAGCACCATATTGGCCTTTAGCGGTCTGGTCGGTGAATGTTGCTCTACTGGGTATTGTATTTTCCCACCATAGTGGGACTACAATTTACTTAGTAATCCAGATATTAAATGTGTTGTGCAAGTTATGCATAGAATTGGACAAAACTATCAATAACTTATGGGCCAAGGAACAGTTAATTCTATTTAGGCGCAGGGGACTGATTGTTGTGGAGGTTTGCGCTTTAGAGGGCCCTCTAGTTTGTCATGTAAACGTCTAAATGGTGGTTTCATAGTTACGGTGACACCGTACACGGGAGACACGTTTATAACATAGCTTGGACACGACGAGACAAAGAGCTGGATTTGCTTTGCTCAGCGTAGCCAGGCAGAGCATCTACAACGTTCTACTTCTGCAGGGTGGGGTTCTGTACCGGGTGGGTGGGTGAGGGAACATTTAGAATGAGGGGAACTGTTGCATTCTGGGAACAGGTGTGCGGAGGACATTTACGCGACGCAATACAATATAATATGGCCGTGTGATTAGGTTGGGTGAGGGGTGTATAGGGAGGCTAACTTACATGCTAATGTGCTGCTAACATATGCCATATGGAGTTTTGGTGCGCTCGTCCTGTTAGCCAGACTAGGAAACCGTTCTGAAAGATACTTTGAAGCGAGGTTGGCTCGATTTGGGGCCATGTTTGCCGCAATGGGCTAACAAAAATATATATATAAAAAGCATTGCTAAAAGTTTCCCAGCAAACTGGCTAACTGGTTTGAGCCCAAGACATCCAGTCGACAGTTTTTAATACCTTAAATGAATTTTGCGGGTTAGAGAATCGGAAGTTGGAGGAAGGGTCAGAAGAACACCTGCAGGTGGGAGATAAGACACCGCACACCAGACCTTGCCAGAGTTGGGGACGGTACTTTAACAACACGGCAGAAGACCAGCATGGCCCAGTAGGACGCTATCCTAACAACCATCATCTTCATTTGCAGCTTTGAATAATTAAAAAAAGAGCAAGGAATATAGCTTTGGACCCGTTAAAGTACCTGGAGAATATCAGTTGGTGAAATAGTAGAAAGAAAATAAGTTAAAGAAATTATCCAAATCTGTAGGTGTCTAGAAATGTGTTGGCCAACGAAAATTTGCATGGTTTTCTGTCGTAAAACAAATGACCAACGTTAAAGTTAACATATCACAATCCGTCAACCCACAAGACAGTGGCACCACAAATTCAGAGGAACAAATAAACAAGAAGAATTACAGAAGTCGACGACAATAACCCGGTCATCCCAGACAAGGGAGTCGTGGCGAGGACCACCTGCTAGAAGGTGGGGGGGAGGACCCACCTTCTAACAGGTGGCGAGGACCACCTGTTAGAAGGTGGGGGGGGGACGACCCACCTCGAGAGCGGCCTTCTGCACCGTCACCTGGCTGAAGACCCGGGCGCCGTCGTCTGGACACACCGTCTTCAGCTCCTCCTTGTTGAGGGAGAAGAGCTGAGCCCCCGTCAACACCCCCAGGCTGTTGATGGTTCTGGGAAGTGCGGTCAGAGGTCAGAGGCCACCGTTTGAAATGTTTCCTCAAACGGTTGACGTTGTGGGGAACGTGTTAAGTACCTCATTAAGTGGCTAATCTAATAAGGAACTAAGTTTGAGCTAAATCTCAAGGTTCCACAATATCCCCTTAGCGTTCGATAAGTCATCTTAATGTAGCGTTAGCTAGCGTAGCTAGCAGCAGCACTTACACCGCGCTGAAGCCTTTGAGCTCCAGCCAGGACTTGACGTCGTCGGGCGGCGAGTCGTACGTGATGTTGATGGCGGGCGAGCTGGCGCCGCGCGACGGCAACGGGAGCTTCTTGTTGGTGCTGCGGCCCAGGGTCAGGCGGTGCATCAGCTCGTCCTGGACCTCCTCCATGTTGGACTTGCGGCCTGTTGGGTCCATCACGGTTATTGGCTCATCGAATACGACCAACCGATGAATTCGACGGCTAGATGCGCAAGGTCTCCTTATTGGCTCTACCCAATAGGAGCTTCTGGATGATATTTCATCAAACACATGTGCAACAATCCATGGCAGGTAGGCACCAAAGGTTTGCATGACCGCAGATAAATCTGCGACAATATTTTGGCAACACAAGAAAGCCATCCTCAGGATACTGGTAGGGTAGGTTAGGAAAGGCTAGGCTAGGCTAGGCTAGGCTAGACTAGGCTAGGCTAGGGTGCAAATAAAGCAAAACAAAACAGTACTTTAGCGACTGAGCCAGTGTGGGACTCACGGTTGCCAGGCAGGGGGCGTTGGTGCTCCCTCATGGTGACGCTGCCGGTGTCGCTGGAGGTCACGCTGCCCTGCCGGCTCACCACTCCCCCGTTGGTGGTCTGCGGCTTGGGGGGCTCGACGGGAGGGGGGAGGGGCGGCGTGGGCAGACGGTTGAGGGTCGGAGGAGGGGGCGCGGGGGCTGGGGGCATTGGGACCGCCACCCCTGGTTTGCCCGGGACGAGGTCGGCCTTGGTGCTCTGCTTCTGCAGAGAGGTACGGCCACACGATGGTGTGTACTGGTTAGGGTGGGGTTGACCGATTTCCCAGACCAAAATAGTTTCTTCTGGGTTCCATCCCCTTCAAGTACCCACAACGTACCCGGAGACATCCTTGAACAAGATCCCCAACCACCTACAAGCGGTTGGGGAATTCACTGTAAGTCACTTTGGACAAAAGCTGCTAAATAGTCTGCTAAAAAGTAAATAGTAAACTACCAGGTTCCATTTGGAACAAACTCCGTTAAAGAACAAGTCAAATAAACCTCAGGACTCACAGCGCCACCTCTGGTGAAACACTGGCTATTGCAACCGCTTTCTGATGGTCCAAATCAGCCGTTACTTTCAATGTCACTGAAGTGGCTCCACAGACCTGTGGTCCAACTTAACACACAGTGTGTTCGGTGGCCTCGTATCCTCCTATATTGGTTGTTTTGACCTCTGAATTGCAGCTACAGAAGGCTTGTTTACCTCATTCAGCTCGCCCAGTAATTGCTGGCATCAGGGGTGAAACAGAGGAAAATACAATGGTGACAATCAGAATGTGATGTAGTTTGGTTCACTTCACTGCAAGCCACTGCACACTAGGAAGGAGACTAAACAGGGGAGGCTCTCTATACACCATCCGTCCTCACGTGGCCATCTATCACATCCTGTTTATGGGGGGGTTTGAACAGAGGGAAGCTAAGACTAACATTAAAAAGGTTAGTTGAGAAGCACAGCAAACCACAAACCAGAGGAGGCTCAGTGTTTTCACACAACACCCACACACCTACACCCACCAACCCAACCCTCACCCACCCTACACCCACCCACACAACCCTACACCCACCCACACAACCCTACACCCACTCAGACAACACCCACCCACCAACCCTACACCCACTCAGACAACACCCACCCTACACAACCCCCACCCACCCACCCTACACCCACTCACACAACACCCACCCACCAACCCTACACCCACCCACACAACCCCCACCCACCAACCCTACACCCACTCAGACAACCCCCACCCACCAACCCTACACCCACCCACACAACCCCCACCCACCAACCCTACACCCACTCAGACAACACCCACCCTACACAACCCCCACCCACCCACCCTACACCCACTCACACAACACCCACCCACCAACCCTACACCCACCCACACAACCCCCACCCACCCACCCTACACCCACTCACACAACACCCACCCACCAACCCTACACCCACCAACCCAACCCCCACCCACCCACCCTACACCCACCCACACAACCCTACACCCACTCAGACAACACCCACCCACCAACCCTACACCCACTCAGACAACACCCACCCTACACAACCCCCACCCACCCACCCTACACCCACTCACACAACACCCACCCACCAACCCTACACCCACCCACACAACCCCCACCCACCAACCCTACACCCACTCAGACAACCCCCACCCACCAACCCTACACCCACCCACACAACCCCCACCCACCAACCCTACACCCACTCAGACAACACCCACCCTACACAACCCCCACCCACCAACCCTACACCCACCAACCCTACACCCACCCACCAACACAACCCCCACCCACCAACCCTACACCCACCAACCCTACACCCACTCACACAACACCCACCCACACAACCCCCACCCACCAACCCTACACCCACTCACACAACACCCACCCACACAACCCCCACCCACCAACCCTACACCCACTCACACAACACCCACCCTACACCCACTCACACAACACCCACCCTACACCCTACCTTAAACAACTCAAACTCCTTCTTTGGCATCATGAGCTTTGATGTCAACAAGCGGGGAGATGAAGAATGAAAAATTAAACACACAATGAACGTTGTAATGAATGAGTTATAGAGGCCTGGGTACTGGACGCAATAGAGGAAGTGTGTATTCACAAATGAAATAGAATATAGTTCAACAAAACATTGTAAATGCTAAAAGGTATTTTAGGTAGGACTGAATAATAAAGTTAATGTGTTCCTTTTTATGTTTTCCTTCCCAAAAAACAATACTTTGGAAAACCACCTAGAGGACAGAATAGGGAGACCGACTCACAGCCTTGTTCCCCAGTTGATAATAAAACTAATGAAATGATGCATTTAAATGGTCTCAAACACGATGGTGATGATGGTGATTAGGACGGGAATGAAACTACAACTAGCATAAATCATTGCACAGGGGCGGAGCTTCACTCTACCTGTACAGTATGGCTGTAGATGGGGGGGGGGAGGAGCTTCACTCTACCTGTACAGTATGGCTGTAGATGGGGGGGGCGGAGCTTCACTCTACCTGTATAGTATGGCTGTAGATGGGGGCGGAGCATCACTCTACCTGTACAGTATGGCTGTAGATGGGGGGCGGAGCTTCACTCTACCTGTATAGTATGGCTGTAGATGGGGGCGGAGCTTCACTCTACCTGTATAGTATGGCTGTAGATGGGGGGCGGAGCTTCACTCTACCTGTATAGTATGGCTGTAGATGGGGGCGGAGCTTCACTCTACCTGTATAGTATGGCTGTAGATGGGGGCGGAGCTTCA
The DNA here is from genome assembly GCA_027704905.1 of Muraenolepis orangiensis. Taxonomy (NCBI): domain Eukaryota; kingdom Metazoa; phylum Chordata; class Actinopteri; order Gadiformes; family Muraenolepididae; genus Muraenolepis; species Muraenolepis orangiensis. The sequence goes on along the minus strand of CM051022.1, from coordinate 1,854,607 downwards.
CTCTACCTGTATAGTATGGCTGTAGATGGGCTCTCCTCTCCCGTTGATGTCCACTGCCCTGGTGGTCTCTAGAATGTTGTTTGGCACGTAGCCCGACGCCCCGCAGCCGTTGCGAACCTTCCACCACTGCTTCTTGTCGTCCAGAACCTCAGGACAACAACAAGGGCTTTTTTCTAATTACGGCTTCCATTATGGCTACCAAAGTTGGTACTGGTTACAAAGCTAACCGCTTTCAGTAGATGAGTAGTGATTGATTAGTGAAGAGCTTAAAAGATAAAAAATACAAATAATAATATACAAACTTACCTCTACGACCTCATCCTTGAGGACAGACAGTTCCGTGTTATTTCGTGCCACAAAGTCATATTTAGATTTGGCAAAGACTTTTGGCTGGCCAATGCTGGTGGAGGTAAAGCAAAAACATTTCCCACGTTACAAAACAAGTCTAAGCTTTTCTGTACTACAGATTGTAACACGAACGACAACAACTTATGAAAAGATAAATCAACATATTCTTCATAAAACACTGGCTCTAAAGCATGGACTGGATTAGGTACAGGAATGGTCTGAAATCGTAATGTTGAACTAGTACAAGTGACGAGTACTGCAATAAAGGGAATTAGCCAATCATCAAAACCGTGGAGAAGTGTCCCTGTTTGAAGTCAGAGTTCATGAAAGCCGAGCAAAGTCCGAATTTGTGTAAAGAAAACGGAAAAAAGTCAGTCACAGAGAGAGGACTTATCAGCAGAAGCAAGAAAGATAGCGATAAAAACTAAAAATCATGCCACAGAAAATAACAAACACAGCAGCACCTTAGCAGTCTACCAGGAGAGCTATGAAAGAAAAGTGTAGCGCACGCAAGACTACAAAAAACGTGTTAATAGTAGTAATAGTCAATAATAATCGTAATAGTCCGAAAAACATGAAAATGTGTAAGCTTCAACTCAGCTTTGAGAGTGAAGTAAAAGTGTGAAAGAGCGGGTTCTGAGAGACCCAAGAAGGCAGACGGTGCAACCAGGGACAGTTCTCCAGGGCTAGGGTCTACTCTCTGGCCCCGGTGGGGGTGGGGGGAGAGAGGCCAGGGGTTACCGATCCACGTGGCGGCTGACGGCCTGTTTGAAGGCGGCCAAGGCCATGTCCTGGTCCAGCAGAGGAGAGCGTGCGTAGGCTGCGCTGCCCAGACTGTACCTGTAGCTGTCTGTCTGGGGGATCCCTGGCATCATCGGCAGCTTGCGGGGGACAAAATGCAAACAATTGAGATTACAAGAACGAGAAAGAGAATAAAATGGCACATCTGGGGGTCCTTGATTACCAAGGACACACAGTTCTGCAGCCTCACACAGAAGCTTCAACCAGACTCTAATCAGTCTGACTGGGGCCAGATGAGGCTGCTTCAACCAGACTCCAATCAGTCTGACTGGGGCCAGGTGAGGCTGCTTCAACCAGACTCTAATCAGTCTGACTGGGGCCAGATGAGGCTGCTTCAACCAGACTCCAATCAGTCTGACTGGGGCCAGATGAGGCTGCTTCAACCAGACTCTAATCAGTCTGACTGGGGCCAGATGAGGCTGCTTCAACCAGACTCTAATCAGTCTGACTGGGGCAAGATGAGGCTGCTTCAACCAGACTCTAATCAGTCTGACTGGGGCCAGATGAGGCTGCTTCAACCAGACTCTAATCAGTCACACAATCACATCGTGATGTTGATTGTACCGAGCAAAGCCGTCATTCTCTCATATGAAGCAGTATAAACCTTGCAAAAACGTAAACAAAGCCTAAAGCTGTGTGTGTGTGTGTCATCCAATTCAATTTTCTTCTAAAACACTCACTTCCTGGGCCAGGCGATGGTCCACCTCCTCTTGTCTGTGGACCTCAGCGTTGGCCAGCGCCTCGCTCAGCTGGCCCAGGTCCCGCGTCAGGGGGCCTGGCGTGGGGGGGGGCAGGGCGGGGAGCTCCCATCCATCCCGGAAGCGCAGAGGACAGGGGGGGAAATACTGCTCCTTGGGCCACTCCAACCTGGAGTGAGAAACACACACACACACACACACACACACACACACACACACACACACACACACACACACACACACACACACACACACACACACACACACACACACACACACACACACACACACACACACACACACACACACACACACACACACACACACACACACACACACACACACACACACACACACACACACACACACACACACACACACCTTTAGTCTTACGGGCACGTGGGGACTGTTGGACTGCTAGTCGTCCCGTCACAGACGACTGCGTTGAAAGCCACCATTTGAATGACAGCTAACTAAACCTCACCTGCATTTGGTCCATCCCTCCCCGAGCGTCACCCACAGGTGTCTCTCGTCCACGGTGCCGGTGGTGTGCAGGAAATCGATGGCCTCTCTGGTGAGCAGCGGCACCACCACGCTACGCGCCAGGTCCCCGCCCGACGTCTGCACCACCTGGAGGGGGGAGGGCATCAGGATCACGGTCATGAACAGCAACCGTGAGGGACGTCTGCACACCGCATCCCACAATATCCTCACAGCCCAACACCATCTGGGATTATCATGTAAAAACAGGACAGAACTATATCCCACCAAGTTGATTTAGTTTAGATTTTAAATTATTTAGAATTTTCAATTGCTGTTGTGTGTATAAAGAATGACTGAGGATTGCTACACAGTAGTGTTTTACTTGTGCGATGATAATGAAGGCATTCTAATTCTGGAACACCTAACCTCCACCTGGGCCTCCAAGCAACAAACGCTCCTAGGCACTGAAATTTCACCGAGACGAGATAAGGAACACTAACTTATCAATATTTGAATACACTTGATCAATAGTGATGCTGAAGGACAACAGGACTCTACCATTCTCAGTGGCGTGAAGAGGAAGTGCACCAGATCTGCAGCGCTGGGGTTCTGAATGTGGGCCCTTAACTTGCCCTGTAGGTTGGAAGTAAACCAGGACGAAAAACTGAAATAGTAAGTTAACCTTTTTTGAAAACCACGGTAAGGTATGCTGTATACGTTGATTTTATTAATTGTATTGTATTTGTATTTATTGTCCAGGTGACAGACACCCTTACCAGTAGATTGAATGCGTGCTTGAACTTCTGGAGGCAGTCAACGAACTCCTCCTCGTTTGGGGGCCTTGAGCGTAGCGTTAGGACGCCCTCTGGTGGACACATCAAGAACAACGACCACATGGCGGCGTCAGGTAGGACAAAACGATGTTATACGGTCTATAGGGCGGGCCTCAATCTCTCATCTATTGGATCATGGGGTTTCATATAAACACCAATTTTGAGTGAATTTAGATTATCTTATTATTATTGCATATAAAAATACATCATATCGACTGGAGGTTATTTTTTTGCCCCTTTTTGTCTGTCTGTCAGAAAAATAACTCAAAAGGTTATGAATAGAATTGGACAAAACTTGGAGGTTATATTACATATGGGCCAAGGAATACTTAATTCGATTTTGGATCCGGATCCGGATTTGAATGAGCAAAATAATTCAGAAGTGGGCATATGTCTCAGAACTGTCCCAAGAGTCTCGGAGCAGGCCCTCAGCTGAGGAAGAGGATGGTGAGACTGACCCCCTGGACCTTTCTTTTTGCCCTTCTTGGTTTTCTTCCTCTTGGAGAGCTCGCTGAACGCCTGCGCTGCTTTCTGCAGTTTGGTGACGAAGAACTCGATGTCGTCCAGGATGTGGTTCAGGATTTGCTGTCAACATAAAACAACATTTTAAATCACAACCGAAAAAAAGACAGAAAAATATGCCGAGTTCATTTTCAGACCAGCAGATGTAATGCTTTAACAACCACCCTAACCCTAACCCAAACCAGGAGCAAAAATAATCTAAATAGCTGATTCATTTCAATGCGGGGTTATTGCCAAGGAAACACTAACTGTAAATATAGCAGACGTTAGCATTTCCTGTCAGGCCGCTAATGCGCCGTGTGACTGTGGGTTGATTGAGGGCAACATAACCAACAAGGTGACTTTAGAGAACGATTTAACTCAAGAACAACAAGGTTGACCGAGGCATAAATACCTTAATGGCCTTGTGTGCATTTAAGGAATAAAACCGATGGTTCTGAAAGCATACGCACGTACCTGGAGTTGGCCTGGAACAGACAACGAACACCAACTAAAACTAAACTATTATAATGTGTACACAATGTTTGCTTATTTGACATGATCCAGCTTTTACTAATCTACACGACCATGTACTGAGAACTGAGACCTGGTTAAACATATTACAGGAATGGCCTGCGGAACATCCAGTAAAGTTAACTTTGAAAGACAAAATAATTAATTAACAAGAGGCGGGCTGATCGTTTAACTTTGACCGTGAATCATAGCGCCCCCCTGTGGGCGAAGTGGCTTCTTACCAACCATATGCTGAGATGTGGGCATTTGAAAAGAAGAAGAATCCACAGATTATACCTAATGATTAAAGAAAAACAAATAATCTGCTCCCCCTGCCCTCATCGAGAACACAAGATGGCCGTCCCCTCGTGTGAGGACGGGGATGGAGGAGGGTGAGGGATGGAGGAGGGTGAGGGATAGAGGAGGGTGAGGGATGGAGGAGGGTGAGGGATGGAGGAGGGTGAGGGATGGAGGAGGGTGAGGGATGGAGGAGGGTGAGGGATAGAGGAGGGGGAGGGATAGAGGAGGGTGAGGGATGGAGGAGGGTGAGGGATGGAGGAGGGATGCGAGTCCTCACAGCTGGAGGACACTCACCACGTCTCGGTCCACCTGGACCGGCGTCAAGTCTGGCGACACGCTGCCGTCCTCCTCCGAGTAACGCGTCGCTCGCTCCTCCGTTAGCACTGGGACCACACAAATACCTTACTTACCCTCACAGACACACAGCGCGAGGACAACACTAAGCTACGGTTTTTTTACCCAGATGTTATTTTAGTGAATTATTAATTAATTTAATTTCATTGACTTAGTGATGAAAAGCTGGACCATATTTTACATCACCACTTAAATAAATAACTGAATCATTTTAAAGAGTAAAAGCTCAAATGAACACTCTTAATTCACCAACTGCTGGTCAGATGGATAACTAGGTTTTAAAACCAAGATTGGCCACAATTCAAATAGCTCTTATGTTCCATTTACACAACAATTCAATTCAGTTATTCATCTCTAGGCAAAAACCCCACAGATAACACTAGCTACTTCTGTGTGTGTGTGTGTGTGTGTGTGTATATATATGTATATATATATATATATATATATATATACACATACATACATACATACATACATACATACATACATACATACATACATACATACATACATACATACATACATACATACATACATACATACATACATACATACATACATACATACATACATACATACATACATACATACATACATACATACATACATACATACATACATACATACATACATACATACATACATACATACATACATACATACATACATACATACATACATACATACATACATACATACATACATACATACATACATACATACATACATACATACATACATACATATATATATATATATACACATACATACATACATACATACATACATACATACATACATACATACATACATACATACATACATACATACATACATACATACATATATATATATATATATATATATATATATATCTCTATTTAGCTGGAAATCAGCGTAAATTAATTATGTTTCTGCACACCTCGATTTTTCCCATTTTACAAAAAAGGGGGAGGGGTCAAATATGAAGTAACTCACTCTCTTGCTGCTCATTGGTCCAGGCCGACCAAGCGGCCACTCTGCTCTTCACGTCCAGTTGACTGACAGAGTCGGGGGGGCAGGGGGCGGGTGCAGCCGGGGGCGGGGGGATCACCCCGTCACTCTTAAGAATCATCCTGCAGATGGAGAGAGACAGACAGAGTGAACGTCCAATCAAATGACAGAGACAGAGAGACAGAACGTCCAATCAAATGACAGCACCAACATTGGTTATCTAAATGACATGAAGATAAAAGAGTCTTACTTGAGGGCCTCCGGCCTCTTCTTGACTTTGCCTCCTTTGGCGTCGATCATTGCACTTTCTATATCGGCTTGGATCAAGTTTGCCTTTAATAAAAATACAATGAATTAAAGAAACATGTTGGAGAGTGCAATGTATCCTACATATAATGTACAGAAAGAGGGGAAGAGAGAGGGAGAGACAGACAGAGACGAGACAATGCTCCACCTTGATGTGGTCACACTGGAAGAGGTGGAGGTCAGGCTTGCCCTGGCCCGACTCCTTGCACACCAGGGCCAGGATGGAGTCGTAGCTGCAGGAGTTCATCAGCGCCTGGCAGTGCTGGATGCTCCCCATGGGGAAGTTCTCAAGCTCGTTCTGCTCACCGGAAACAACACGGAACGAAACACGGGTCAGGACACGGGTCAGGACACGGGTCAGGACACGCCCTCAACATGCGGGGGGGAAATTAAAAGCGGACACCTTTAAAAGGAGAGCTGCCGTTCCCACGCTACATTAATCCAGCCAGGCTAGCGTCATTCATTTAGTTCACGTTTTTTTTATCATTTGAGCAGCTGTGTTTACCTGAATTTCCATCTTTGAACAACTGTCACCTACTGAACTGCTAACATGTCATTAACATTACACTATCATAACATGTCATTAACATTACACTATCATAACATGTCATTAACATTACACTATCATAACATGTCATTAACATGACACTATCATAACATGTCATTAACATTACACTATCATAACATGTCATTAACATTACACTATCATAACACTATCATAACATGTCATTAACATTACACTGTCATACTTTGCTGGACTTTCTGGCCTCATTATAGCTACTGCACTGCACTGTGTTCATGATGCTGCTGCACTACTGTTTATCTATTTCATCCTTCAGTCACTTTGTTATATTTATTGTTCAGTATTTTTATAGTGTAGTGTTTTAGAAATTAACACTGCGGGAGGGAATGGGGAGTAAGCATTCAGTTGTACTTTGGAGACAAATAACCTCAAGTGAAGGCTCACGCTACTGCCACCACACCGCTCCGCCCACCTGGGTCTCCTGGTCGATGAGGCTGACGGCCTTCTCCTCCACCTGCAGCAGCATGTCCTGGGTCCACACCGTCCCCTTGGCGTCCAGCAGGCGCAGCTTGCGGATGCCGTCCTCCACAGTGATCATGCCGTCTTTGCGGTCCAACAGGAAGGTGGTCAGGTGCTGTAGGGGTGGGGGGGGTGGAGACAGTTCAGAGGATGGAGTGGACGTTACCGAAGCACTCTGTCTGTCTGTCTGTCGGCAAGATAACTCAAAAATCGATGTATGAAATTTAACTCAGTGGCTACATGACTTAAGGGCCAAGGGACAGTGGATTAGGTTTTGGCGCAGATCCTGATCTGAATCTGATCCAGGGGACTTTTTGGTGTGGCGGAGGGCCCTCTAATTTCCCATTTAATATATAATTGTAATATTAATTGATATTAAATGACATTCATTTTGAAGAGGCTTTTATCCAATAAACTGGCTGTGGTTTCTATGTGTCATAAAAGTCAAAAGGCATGTCATGATATGTACAGCCCCTACAGGGGATGACGGGTATTGCAGTTTGAACCCGGACCCTTTGGATTCAGAACCAGTCCCTCCGATCACCATCCTGCCCTCATGTCGGGTGTTGCGGTGGGTGTGTGAGAACCAATTCCCTCTCCGAGGACGGAGGCCGGAGAATTAATCTAAATCTCTGTTGTATGATTTTCTCTCTCCCATCCAGCACTCCTATTGGTGCTGGGTGGCGTCTGTCCGTCTGTGGTCCCGCCTACCTCCACGTGGTACTGGGAGGTGTCCGTCAAGCTGTTGATGCTGGTCTTGGTGTAGTGCTTCCTTTGCTCTTTAAAAAAAAGGAAGACAAGAAATACATTCAAAAGATCATTTTACGTTTTTCCTTAGAGACTTTTTGCAGGAAATGGCTATAAAAGTAGTTTGATCGAGGGAGTATCAAACACACGGCACTCAAACCCAAGGTGGGAACCAAAACCTGAAGAACACACAACACACACACACACTACCTGACATTTCCCACATCAATTAATCAAACGATGATTGACAAGGGCAAGGTGCTGTACGTCTAAGACAGGGGGGTACGATTGACAAGATGCTTAAAGATGCCCCAGACTCCTGGGGACGGTCGACTGGGAGACATGGGGGGTGGGATAGGCTGGAGGTACAGGGATACTGGGTGAGAGAGGTGGTGGTGGTGTGTTGGGGATGGCCAACATCCAGGAGGTACATCCAGCTAAGGGGCCCCTCGCTGGGGAGGGAGCGGAGGGGCAAGTGGTCCAACTTACTGGAGATTTTCTGAAAGAAGCCGCCATCCCAGTGGTCCGTGGAAAGGTTTAAACCTAGGCAACGCAAAGTGTACTGCGTTACTGCCTATTTGTATTCTGGGCTTTGCGGTGATTGGGGTTGTTTGGATTTTGCAATAGTGTCCAAAGCAAACTGTGTACAGGGCCGGGGATAACCCCCCTGACGCCACAGCATGAGAACCTTTAGAAGCCACAACCTTATGACAAAAGGTCCACATGAGATGACGCCCGGCCGCTGGACCAGAAGTGCATGTACCCAGCTCAGGGCGAGAGCTGCAGGTCCTTTCAACAAGGAGACCGTATTGTTGCCCACGGATGAACGATGGGCTCGCCCAACAGAATAGACCAGCCTCCAATAGCCTCGGCCTCCTCCCTTTCAAATTGGACCATCGATTGACCAACTTGGGTCCAGCTGTGACATCATCAGCTGGACTCAAGTTGGTCGCTAAAATGCAGCAACCGGCCAGAGGGGGCGCCATTACTGCAGGTTAAAAAATAAATCTGTATTTTGTTTCCCTGTTAAGGAAAGACAACAATGACTGTTCGGCTTAACATGACTTATAAAATGTGATATAAAAATAGAACACTTAATTCATGTTGGTTAACATGAATTATGTCATGACACACACACACACACACACACACACGCTTACTCTTGTTTCCACTCTTTTTATGCTTAGCGGAAGACCTGAGGAAATACTGTCCATCGCCGCCTGCGAGCAGTCAAGCAAGGGAGGGGAGGTCAAAAGGTCACGCAAGGGAGGGGAGGTCAAAAGGTCAAGCAAGTGAGGGGAGGTCAAGCAAGGGAGGGGAGGTCAAGTCAGTCTACTGGCGTCTCTGAAGAGGAGAGTAAACGTATCCGTCTCTCTAAATACAAGTTTATTCAGACTCGAGATAGAAAACAACTACGATAAACTATGCATATACAAATATATAAAAAATATAAAACTATTATATATTATATACACAGAATACAGCCCCAATTGGAGCAATCGTTGTCTTCATTATCTTATATGTGGAAAAATAATGTGTACAAATCCTTAATTCCTAGCTTGTATAGTTGTTAGTATGGTTTCTGTTTCTGCAGTTGTTTTGGCAGCCAAACCGTGTCCTGTGGAAAGTTGAGTCGATAAGATAGCAATGTTCACGTTTGTGTGGCTTGGGCTGAGTCAAGTTCAGGTTATGCCAACATAAACGTCCGCCAAGTGTCTAAAAGGGGGAATAAGTGTTTGTCCACACCCTGCCAAAGAGCAGAGGTACTTAACAAGCTACTTAAGCAAACTTGCTTCATATCGGCCCACAAACACTCTTAGTATTAAAACATCCCATGTTTTGTGTTCCTCTGAGGGGGCTCCATTCTTCCGTTATGAGTGTGTATGTCATTGCATTAATTATTGAGGCCATGATTAGCATGCCTCGACACCCTGGATAAAGTGGGGATCTTTCTATCTGTAACTTGACGACAAGATTCCGAACACAACCTTTTCACTGATAAAGAGAGCTACACAGAGAGTTCGCCTCCTGGTGGAGAGCCTAAGAACTACGTTAGAGCTATGTTAGAACTACATTCACGCTACACTAGAGCTATGCTAGAGCTACATTAGAACTACGTTAAAGCTATGCTACAGCTACGTTAGAGCTATGCAAAAACTACATTAGAGCTATGTAAGAACTACATTAGAGCTACGTTAGAGCTATGTTAGAGCTACGGTAAAGCTACGGTAGAGCTATAGTAGCTAGCAAACGGCTGGGACTGGGATTTCCCATCGACTGCCGTACAAGCAAACATTAGCGAGAGTCTTGTTTTTTTCCTGTAAAACGGAGGCCAGAGTTTAAAGGCGTTTCCCCACCTGGTGTAGAAAGAGAGGTGGGGTGAGAGGAGGTTTAACGCACTCACCGTACACCGTTTTGGCACTAGGTTTAGCTTTGTTGGCTTTGTTCTCCGGAGGCTCCGGGGATTTGGAGGCATGGCCGCTACGGAAAAAACAAAACACAAACAAAAGTAAAGAAAACACCGATCATTATTCAAACATTCCCATCACCGCAAATGTGTGTAAGTCTTTATTTCCTCGCTGCTCCGGTTCCTTGTTGTACCAACGTCCCATTGGGGGATCTTAATGCTAACTATGCTACCATGTGATGCGCTTTGAAGCGTTTTCACAGCCTAGCTTACAAACAAAAAGATTTCAACAAAAGCTTATTATTCTTTTCTTTTAATTTTAAACTCTAGGGAAGAGATCTTTGGAATAAACCTGAAATAAATAATATAACCTTTATAACCGCCGCGCAGGAGGGCGTCGCAGAGAAAAAGAGCGGTAAAACTGTGGCGGGTCAGTTGCTAGCGGGAGGGCGTTCACGCGGCCGCCTGAACAGACAACTGACACTTGATATTTTCCCACATTTCCTGGGTTGTTCTGCTCCGTGCCAAGGCCATTAATAATGGACATGGTTCTTTGTTCCTTTCCCAGAGAGCTGACAGACAGACAGACAGACAGACAGACAGACAGACAGACAGACCTGGGCTCATGGCGAAGAACCGGCCACCCCGTGTGGTTCTGTGACATGAACACACTGGAGATGACTTTACGCACAGCGGGCCATATCTTATTTTTAAACCTCTAAACAGAATGGATCAATGAGGAGCAGAGGTCAGTCTGTTGGTATTAAACCGGCGCAACAGAACTGGGTTTGGGCTGTTGGGGAATAGACTCCATCGGTCAAATTAAGAGAACAATTTGTTAGCTTGGAGAGGAGAGGGTTACTGGTCTTAATTATTTTAATGATTGTTATTCCTATTTCTTTGTAATGGTTTTTAACTCACATGTATAATTTATGCGTTTACTAATGTTTTATTTTTATACCAAGTAAATGTTTCCTAAAATGTTTTACACTTCCATCACAGAGTGAAAATATCAGCCTGGGATGTCCAGGAATTGTGTACAATGTTAACCTATTCTACCACCTCCTGGTCGGCCTCGAGTGGTAAACTCACTTGAGGTTGGAAGGGTAGGACCCGAAGACGGTGGGGTGGTCGTAGCCATTCATCCTGGACCTCACGCAAGACACACCTGGACGGGACACAGGACAAAGGACATGATGAAATCAGGCAGCACACACACACACACACACACTATGCTTTAGTTTAGCTAAAGTTAGTTACAAGAACCAAAGTGACAAAGTGAGTCTTACATTTGACTGCATTTGAGCGACACAGAACATCAAATATGAGATGAAATAAAGAAAAACAAACTAATATTTACTTTTCTGAAGCTTAAGACAACACAATTTTAGTATTTGTTACTTGATAACACGTCTACAATTATTACATTGATAGTCAAAATCAAGACGTGAATCAATGTCTCATTGATTGACGAATGGATGAATCAACGAATCCTTAAATTGGAATACAATAGGAATAAATATTCTTCTAAACTCTTCTAAATAATCTTCTTCCTGACTCGTCAACGCAGCACTGACAAGGAAACTGCTGACCACGCTTAGCAACACAGAAACACTTCTGAAAACACAGAGATTACATTATCTCTGATACAGACACACAGGGACAACAGGGCAGACCGAAGAAAAGACACGGAACAAGACGACGCAATCGGCAGCCTGAAGGGACCATGAGGGCCCAGCGGGGGCCGGGCAGGGGGAGATTGGGGGCCCTTTGTGTCTGTGACGAAGCATCACTCACGCACAGCCATTGTGCTCCTTCATGCCTCCAACACAAATAACCTGATCATCAGAGCCACGGCTAATTGGCTGGATGGGTTTAATACCAGCGGTGTTTGTCTTCTGAGAGCCAATGGTTGGGCTGTGTGTGTGTGTGTGTGTGTGTGTGTGTGTGTGTGTGTGTGTGTGTGTGTGTGTGTGTATGTGTGTGTGTGTGTGTGTGTGAGAGAGAGAGATAACAATTTAACTATGACAACGCAGAACACAGCAGTCACCATAGAGTCTGTACTGAGCGGGAGAATTCATCTTCTGCATGTGAGCCAACATGACCACGCTGAACAAGGAGATGCAGACCAACAGGTTGTGGACAGTAACAACCATATAGTATCCTATTACAATAAATACAACACTTCATTATATGGTGTATTTAAACAAGACATCTTTTCATTTGAAACCCTCAAAAAGTTGTATAGACATTTATCCTCACAAACTATTATTTCAACCCTGATCTCCACCCACCCCCACACACACACTTGTGAGACATTTGACTTATATCTTTTAGTGCCATCACGTGGAATTTATGTGTTGCAACAGACAGGTTTTTGGATAACCTGAATGTCGTCAACACTGCGACCAACCCTGTCCATCCCTGTGGGGTCTTGGTGAGGAATGATTAACCTGACCACCTTGACGCTATTAGATTAGGTTGCGTCACACAAGCAAGTGTCTTGGAGTACGTTGGTTTTCGATACTTTGAGTTCTTTCTATGGGAGAGTGTAGCGAGACATGTGAGAATCTACTGGCTAGGGACGACATCAACATGACCATGTGTCCCTCCATGACGTGGACGTTACACGTTTAACCACACAGCCTTCAGCTGGCAGCCAGATTTGAAAAATGCTAAATGGGTGGTGTGGGGAGGAAGGAGTGTGTGTGTGTGTGTGTGTGTGTGTGTGTGTGTGTGTGTGTGTGTGTGTGTGTGTGTGTGTGTGTGTGTGTGTGTGTGTGTGTGTGTGTGTGTGTGTGTGTGTGTGTGTGTGTGTGTGTGTGTGTGTGTGTGTGTGTAAAAAAGGTGTGTGTGTCACATTTTGTGTGAATCACACACACACACACCTTTTTAATAGCTCACACATTAAAATCAACTTCGAGACACAAACCGGGTTTCCATCCAACAGTCGAAGCAAATTTTAAGCGAACCCAAAAAAGGAAATGCGAATTAGTTGTGTTTCCATCAACTAGTCTGAGCAAACAACTACATCAGCGATGACGGATATCGGTCTATCGATGATATGATATGATATATAAACAGTATCAACTGAAAAGACTTTCATAGAAATAAAAAATAAAAGGAATAAATATTTAAACGCAACCCAATGCGATCGTTGTACTCTGACAGCGTTGAGTGTTGATATAGGACTGGAGTGTTGATAGGACTGAGTGTTGATATAGGACTGGAGTGTCGAGATAGGACTGGAGTGTCGAGATAGGACTGGAGTGTCGACAGGAGGATGGGGTCTCGTTGGCCCGGGGCCAAGCCCGACAGAGACTTGTTGACTGAAATTCATGTTTCAAGGACTGATTACTACTTCACTCACATTCTGATCAAGTCAAGCTTATTTCAAGGATATTATTCTATTACATTCCTTCATTCCGAGGGCCTTTCTCAAAGAACCAGGAATAAGCAGACCCCCAAGGCCCCGAGTCACGGCCCCCAAGCCTCAATACTGTACCAGACCAAGGGGATTAAAATAATCATTTATATAATAAACTCAGAGGATAAAGACGGAACAGCATCGTACCAAACCACGTGTCCGACATGTACGGACCTTTCCACAATTAGACGGAAAAACTAACAATGCTTTACAATCAACTAATAACAACAACTCAAATGTATCTCAGCTTCTGAAACAAACCCAACCCTTCTTATAAAATATAAATATTGCAGAGAGAGAGGAGAGAGAGAAAGAGAAAGAGAATTGTACCAGCCAGTTTCCACACTATGGAGTATTTTCCACATATTCATTAAGGACTTCCTGTGGCCTGCCGGGGAAATGTCACATTCAAATGAAAAGGCCATGAAATTAAAGTGCTGCTACACCAAGAGCAGCCTGTGTGTGTGTGTGTGTGTGTGTGTGTGTGTGTGTGTGTGTGTGTGTGTGTGTGTGTGTGTGTGTGTGTGTGTGTGTGTGTGTGTGTGTGTGTGTGTGTGTGTGTGTGTGTGTGTGTGTGTGTGTGTGTGTGTGTGTGTGTGTGTGTGTGTGTGTGTGTGCATGCCGATGCTAGCATAGCGTTGCTGTATGTACAGTGGAGCAACAAGATGACTTTTCCCAGGGCCCCCAATTTTCCCCTTTCTGCTCCATTATATTAAACTGAAGAACATTCAAAGAGTCTCCCCCTCTCTCGCTCTCTCCCCCTCCCCCTCTCTGAGGAGCCGTTACCACCAGTAACGACAGGTCAATTTTAAATAAAGGGGGAAACTCAAACCATATGAAGTGCTTCTGTGTGGGGCTCCCTTAGCACCAAGAGAACCTAACCTTAACCCTGGTACAAGATGTCCTATACTTGAGGACTAAAGTTAACAGACTAAAATGATGTTCACGTAATAAAGTCCCTGCTACCCTGCCCTTCCAGAGAGTTCTACTTCCTCGTGTTGGCAAACATTTGGAGTCCTTTGGATCACTGAACATCCTGACACCATGGCAACCATCACAGAGGAGGCTGAGGGAATGACATCGGAGAGCCTCCATTTGCCATCGTTATTGAATCGGCCTTCATTCAATCAGGGCAGTTTAATGCTTTTTGCACAAAACACATATATTTATATCAGTCACTTTATTGTTATTGTTATTTTTATTGTGTAAAAATGTTGATAGTATAGTGTTTTAGAAATTCATACTGCGGGAGGGAATGGGGAGTGAGCATTCCATTGTACTACATTGTACTGCATATGGACAATAAAAATATAGAATCTGGAACATATTAAAACTAGAGGGACCTCAGTAGAGTGCATACCTCCACCACAGCCAGAAGTCCCCTGGATCCGGATTGGGATCCGCAACTAAATCAAATAAACGGTTCCTCATCCCATCAGTAATCTAACCACCAAGTTTTGTTCAATTCAAAACTTGCTATTGAACAAATTGAACTTGTTATCTCGCTCACAGGCAAACAGACAGGAGTGAAGACAGAACCTCCGGTCCACCTTCAATCGCTTGATGCAGAAGTACTGATGCATTGCCGAGGTTTGAAAGTCACTTCAGAGGTCAGATCACCGAGCGGAGCATCCATTGTGCCGACGCTAGGCTAAATTTAGCGGTGACATAGTGCCCCATATAAGAACCTTATTAGTTTCTCTACGGTAGCTTCAGCCAGAGCCCCAACCGCCCGACACACACACACACCAATACATGTGTGCACACACACACAGGTGGTAGACTGACACCCTACATTAATGATGGATGAGCTGTCATGTCATCACAATAGTGGGTCACACACACACACACACCCCCACCCCCCTCTGGAGCACGTCTGCCAATGAGCACAATTTGTTCCAGCCTTCAGCGTCTGACCAGGTGGAGAGCAGGTGGAGAACAGGTAACAATAGAGGGACCTGAAGCTCCTCCTTCCAGCAACAACAACAACAACAGGGCATATTAACCGTGTCCGAAATCCTTCCCTCATTCCCTACTCCCTCTCTAGTAGTTCAATGTAGAGGACTATATAGTGAAATCCTTCCCTCATTCCCTACTCCCTCTCTAGTAGTTCAATGTAGAGGAATATATAGTGAAATCCTTCCCTCATTCCCTACTCCCTCTCTAGTAGTTCAATGTAGAGGACTATATAGTGAAATCCTTCCCTCATTCCCTACTCTCCCTATAACTTCTGAAAGCACTACAAAAAGGGCTAACTCACTATATAGTGCACTATGGAGTGATTAAACACTCTTCCCGCCGCCGTGGCAACCCAGAATCTCAGGCCGTCGATCTGTCACTTTCCCTCCTCGTCGGACACCGTTTACAATCGGAGACGACCCATCGCCGTGCCAACTGACCAATCTCTGGAGAGTCAGCTGGCCGACAGCCTGCCATAGGTCAGTTGGGATTAGAAGGGGGAACCGCGGCGTTCTAACGGTGCGGAGGACCTCGTCTGACCCTGGATCACGACAGACGCCGTCGACTCACCCACCATCTGGTGGGTCGTACGCAAATAAGGCGCCTTTAGTTTTCCCAATAGTGACACGTTTAGTTTTTTTGTAGAATGAAAGCCTGCGATGAGAAGTCATTCGATCTTACAAAGGCAAAAAGGAGACCAGACAAACTGGCCTGAGTATGTAGAGACCGAGACCCGTGGCAGCAGGTGCCATCAATCAGCAAATCATTTTTGTGTTAATTGTTGCTTAGAGCACATTATTAATTATTCAGAATGTTTGACTGGAGGGGAAAAGCTATCCCTCTCTTGCTACACGGCAACATCACCACGCAGGTCACCCATCTCTCTCTCTCTCACACACAGTCACACACGGTCACACAGTCACACACGGTCACACAGTCACACACACACAGTCACACACAGTCACAGTCACACAGTTTATTTTCAAACACACAACCCCAAAGGGCCATGGACACAAACAGAGAGGCTGTGAACAGGTTTGGGGTGTTTAATAGGCCTACAGATGTCAGGAGGGTTGATTTATTCCATAGTCTACTACGGGAGGATACTGCGTCTCCCCCGCCTCCTCACGAGCCATCTCCTAGGACCATACATACATTCCAACAAAGTACACTTTGCTAAGTTTTTGTTCTTATTTGTACCACCAACGAACAGTCTGTGCTGTTCCTAGCGTGTAATCCTCCAAGGTAATTTACCGGTCTGTCCAGTCGAGGACCACGTGGGTTGCAGGAAAGGTGAGACAGGTGGATGGGGCCGGATTACCGTGACAGGAGACGCACAGGAGGGACCCAACGGAGGGCATGATGGCGGTGATGTCGATTTGTGTCGGGGGGGGGGGGGGGGGGGGGGCGGATGACCGCAGATTCACAAAGAAGGAACCGTGTGAAGTATTCAGACAGGTAGCGGTTAAATGCTGGCCGAGATAAGGTCGCATGGGGAAACTCGTCACGATTGGCCCCCTGTGAGGTCATCGGAAAGTGCAAAGCAAACAGGACCCCACCCACTGTAGAAGAACAGGTACGAGTATCACAGGGTGGGTTCACTTTAACTTTCAAACGTTGTTTCATGTGGCATTAGCAAAGTCCTATCGGTTATGACGCACAAGTTTCACATTCCCTTTCACCCGGGAACAACCTCAACTACAAACCAACACCGGCCAGAACATCCGGAAGAAATATCAGACGGAAGAACCACCAACATAAAATAGGAACTGCTAGAATTAATAGGAAACGGTTCATTTGAACGCCACCCAAGTTAGACTTGGCGCTCCCTCTTTTCTATTAAAAAGGGTCCCGTTAAGGAAACCACCTGATCTGCTGCGTGAGCGTGGAGTGTGTTCCTACTGATCTGCGTGAGCGTGGAGTGTGTTCCTACTGATCTGCGTGAGCGTGGAGTGTGTTCCTACTGATCTGCGTGAGCGTGGAGTGTGTTCCTATTGATCTGCCCGGCATCAATGACTCATCACTAATGCCAAAACAATGAGTCATTCTACAAGTTGTTACTGATTGACAGAGGACCAGCAACTCTTGTCATTTAGTTACACTAGGGGCTATAAAAAATTAACACACACACACACACACACACACACACACACACACACACACACACACACACACACACACACACACACACACACACACACACACACACACACACACACACACACACACACACACACACACACACACACACACACACACACACACACACACACACACACACACACACACACACACACACACACCTTATCTATCTAACAATTTTATAGTTACGCAACTATATTTTGTTACATGAATCACTGAGCAGCCAGTTCTGTTGGTAGCGGGCCTATGAGTAAAAGTAAAGATGATTTAACATCAGACCCCACAACTGTCGACAAACTGTGTGAGAGGCCCCTGACAGAGATATACCGGCAATTTATAGACCTGCTGCTGACTCCACTGAAGACATTAAAAGTTAAATATTCAGGAGTTCTTCAGAAAACCAAAGCTATTAATTCTACGTGACGAACGTAGGAAGGGATGTGGTTATGGGAAGGGCAGGAGAGAAAGACCAGCTGTCTGTGAGGCTGGGTGGTGAGGATCAGATTCTCTCCATCTGCCTGTCTGAACATGACAAATACCAACATGATTGTGAATGATCATCGTCTCGAGGTGGAGAGAAATCTAAGGAACGGGTGAGATGTCAAAAGTAATTTAGAAAATAACCAAAACAACGACATCGACTACGAAACACAAACGACAACAGTGCTGGTGTGCTCCGGGTTAGAGTCCAGCCATACCGGTCCTGTATGCGGTCCTACATCACATCCCCCTTTAGAGATCCAGTATATTCCTTCCTGCTTTATTGTTTAGATCGCAGTGAGAGGTAAGAACTAATGTTTCTTCTCTGTTCCAACGCCAACGGGACAATGGAAAGTAAGGAGGATTTGGTAAGAACACACACACACACACACACACACACACACACACACACACACACACACACACACACACACACACACACACACACACACACACACACACACACACACACACACACACACACACACACACACACACACACACACACACACACACACACACACACACACACACACACACACACACACACACACACACACGGAAGTGAGCTGCTTATTTTTCCGCCCAAATAATAAAATAGACTGCAAAATCTCCTTTTACAATCAAATAATTGGGTGTGTCAGTCAACCATTACTAAGAGATGGTCAACTAAGCTTTAGAAACAATCTAAAGGCACTGCTGTATCTTCCCCAGAGGATTATATACACTGTATGTACACAAAGGTCACTCTTTAGTATATATGCAGACCTAAGGGCAGAATGCTCTGCTAAGAGAAAGGAGAGCAGCCCCTTGGCTGTGCATGGAATCATCTTCTGATACAGCAACACCCCTGACACCCACCACCACCTTTCACAGCCTCCACCTCCACACCCACCAGCACCACCTCCACCGCCCACCCAGGGAGGAGATCTAGGCCAATGGAAAACGGCAGGGGAAGGTGGTGAGCATGCTCACAATAGCCCACACGCTGGGCGAGGGAGGACATGCAAATACTAAACACCCGGCCCCCGTCCCGCTGAATCCCCTGAGCACAACCACTGATCGGTGACTTCTATCAAGTCGCAAAAATAAAGAGATATGGACAAATCTGGGAAAATAAAAGAAGGATGTGACATCAAGGACGGATGGAACACCCTGCAGGTTTTATTACGACTCGGGAGCTGGGATCTGGGTGCTGCTGCTGCTTAATGGTCATTACAGCCTCATTAAGATATTATTTAATCACACAACGGATACCAAGACCTCCTAAATTGCACTGGAGGCCAGGATCGTATCCCCCAACACAGCTATTGCTAACCTCAGATAACTATGATAGTTAGTTATTAGTTAGGGATAGTTAGTAGTTTGTGTGTGTAAGTGGGTATTGATTTCCACTGTAAGGTATATGGGCGTATAACAATAGCTTTCACTAACCCATCCCCACTAGGTGGTTTTCTTTGCAGACGACATCATGATTTAGCCTCACAACTTCTCGACCAGCAAATGTGAAGTTACGAGTTCATCATCAGCCAAGCAAATACTAAGGATATGATTTTTATCAACCGAAACAACAAAGGTGTTGTGTGATGCTCTTGGTAGCATGCTGTTGACATGAGGTGTGTGCGGTTGCCAGTGGCATCTGGTGATGAAATCACTGTGATCTTGGCACCCTGGAGTGATAGGACTTAACGCACAACAAGGCCACAGACGGAATGATATTCCTGCTGACGCCTCCATCAAAAATAAACATTTTTAACAAGGTCTTACATTTTAAAATCAACCATGTTTCTAACCTGTACTAGCAGAAACTAGTTACATTTTCCTTTTTTTTAAATAATTTTACCTAATGAAAACAGATGTTTTGAGCTGACCAAAATCACAATCACTCATCTGCATGAATGACTTTTAATCTGAACTGCCTTTGCATAAAGGTTACAGCAGGCATCTGATCTCCGCAGAGACGTTAACAATACGAGACTTTGAAAGTAGCGCATACAAAAGAGGAAAGTACAATAACTTAATAAGCACATAAGCTCACATCAATCACTGGAAACTAATATAATTTAGCATGATGAATTCCCCGCACTAAGTAGCATTAAGCCGTGTTTGTCCGGCGAAAGAGCAATAAAACAACAAAGGAGAAAGCCTCCCGGTGCCCTAAGCTGCTCCCTGGTGGGCTATCGCTCACTGGACATCTTTTTACAGTTCAATAGGAAACAAACTTTTTACTTTAGTGAGCCAAACCACGGCCAGTACAGACACACCGAATACACAGTCTGTCCTGATAACACGGTCAGCTTCAGTCGGGGCAGAACCCACCAGTAAATTCTTGGTGAAACGGTTGTGCTCTGGGGTAATTCATGTGGTCACTGAGCTCCATTAGCCATTCTATTCTCCTTCACACATTATTAGTGCATCACTCAATGTAATTTCATGGGACTATTTGGGGCAGGAGTGCCAAGATGCTGCTAAGTACGGCTCTTAAGATACTTGCCATCAACAAAGCCAGCTTTGATTCGTCTCTAGTATAAATATTATATTGTTGCAGCAGCAGGACAGTCTGCATTTTAGAAATAATAAAAAAAAAAAAAAAAAGTAAATATCACAGCCATATTTCTTAACATTAAAAGCTTACTTTCAGATAAAAATGTTAACCCTCGATAAGTCTTCATTTTTGTCCCAGGGAAAGTGTTAATTTAACCATTAGGCCTAAGCCTAGAAAAGGTCTGTGGGGGACCACTTCACCTGCACATTGCAAGGATCCTCAAGACCATGTCCTCAAAATGTTCCTGAGGTGGGAAGGTTCTCGGGGGAGGAACCAGAGCAGAGCACTTGACAAATCTGTCCTTTTTCGCTGACGCATGCGTACATAAAAGGCCGTTCCTGGTGTGATTGACGGGTCACAAATGCATAAAAAAAAACACCCGCTAGATCACGCCTGAGTCACGTATGACACTAGTTGGCAGCAGCTTGTGTGAAATGCTACTATAAATCTGTACTGCCAGCGGAGAAATGCAAAGTTTATCATCTGGGATTTAAAAAGGTTAAGTTATATTAAAAATGTTTTCCTTCAAGAAATGACTAAAGATGGTAATGAAGTCAAATGGTGTTGCATGTTGTGTACGGAGATAGGATCTACGATTTAATAGTCCCTCATAATGGCTGTCTGCTCCTCCTTTACAAGGAGTTAATAGAATAGAACACACACACACACACACACACACACACACACACACACCACACACACACACACACACACACACACACACACACACACACACACACACACACACACACACACACACACACACACACACACACACACACACACACACACACACACACACACACACACACACCACACACACACCCCCCCCCCCCCCCCCCCCCCCCCCCCCCCCCCCCCCCCCCTCCCTCCCTCCCTCCCTCCCTCCCTCCCTCCCTCCCTCCCTCCCTTTCTTCCAGAATAATCACAGCGGTCCCCTGAGAAGGACAGCATGATATCCCCCAGCCATTTGACAAGAAAGCCAAAACTAAAAACAAGCTATTCTGTTTGGAACTGAAAGCAAGTGCCAAGTCAAGTCCCTGCTCTGTATCCCTCTCTGATCAGGCCTACCTTCATTTCATTCAAACAGACACCAAAGAGGGAGTGAAGGGACAGACTTAACCAGTGGAGGCCAATTGTAACAATAACTCTTGAAACAGAAGTTAAATACCTTTAACAGAAGTTAAAGAACTCTTAGAGAGTGAAATCAAAGAGTGTCCTACTGCCTACTCCGCTTGCTACCCTGGGTTAACAGAGAACACCGAGGATCATCTACCACATCTCACGGAAACGTTTGACTTGGCATCTCCACATGCCCTACTCTGGAAAGAAACTATGCGGTTGCCTTATCTAAAAATAATCTGGTTAGTTTTCTTGTTGCAGTGCATACGACTGGGAAGAGGGACCGGTGGTTCTGACCGTGAGTCGCCTGTTGACGTTTCCTCTACCTTTTAAAATCAGGAAAAAGAAGTGTCAACAGAAGTAACAGTCCCTTACTGACTGACCCTTGAACCCTCTGGGAGACAAACACTGGCAATCAATGACCAACCGGGAAGAAAAGAGGCTTACCTTGGACCACAGGAGGAGAACAGTTCTAAAAAGGAGGAAAATAAAGGGGGGGGAAAGTCCTCAGCTGTAAATCCTCCTGTAGGGTAGTTCCTCTGAAGGCATAGTCGTACGCTATGAGCCCAGAAGCCTGTGGGATTGATTGATAGCTGTGGCCCCGCCCACAAAGTCATCATAATCATCATGAGGAGGCGGGGCCTGTCTTACAGGAGGTAATACTGCTCTGACTCAAGGATTGACAAGCTTAAGCCTATAATTAACGGCCCATTGGTTGGAGGAGAAGGTGGAAGGGAAGGAGGGGGAAGGGGGGGGGGGGGGGGAGGCCCGTGGAAACTCAAACATCTTCCAGGTAGGTATGAAGGCTGGTCTAATACACGCCTGTGTCGTAAAGCCTGTGTTTCTCGCTCTGAATAACAGAGCATGGGTACCCAAAGTCTCTGTCAACTCGCGGCTCTCGGTAGCCGGCTACCGACATGGTCCCGCTTGGTACTTAGAAACTGTGGTTCCGTAGCCACGCCTTTAAGTAACTCATAAGAACTCCAAATAACGTCAGTATAGGGAGAACATGAATAAGGCCTAATTTACCTGCCAGAGTAGAAAAATCTACCGGCCAAGCTATTTTTGGAATATGTAACCTGCCAAATGGTCAAATCTAGCCGCCATTAGCTGGTGGCAGGTGTTAATTTTGCACCCTGAGCAAAAGGTGTCCGAGCTGCGGGGCCACAAGAAGCAGAACTTTCATTGTTCCACAAATGTCAACCGACGGCTTAAGAGCAGAGGAAGCTGGGTTAAGAAGGCGGATCGAAACGATTGTGTTCCACAATGATGCATACGATTTGAACAATGGCTTCAAAAAGCACCACCGACCCTTTGCTAGATGAGATTCCAACACATTTGTATGAAGACATGAACAAATGCGTTTTAAGTTAACACATGAGAAACGGCCTCAAAATGTTTGTTGATAATTCAAAAGGTGTTGCGATAAGGACAAACCGACAGAGAGACAGGCAGACATAGAGACAGAGAGAGACAATAAGAGAGAGAGAGAGAGACAGCAAGGGCGCTAGTTGCCTTAGGACATACTATGGCAATTTTCCCTGCACACAGACAAGCTCCAGCCGTAGAACGGAGGTGGGCAGACTAAATAGAGTGAGTGTGTGGGAAGGAGCAGGCAAGCTTTTTTTATTATTTTTTTTAAATAGACATTTCTAGTGAAACCACTCATATCCAGACACGCTATAAGCATAGGTCGTCTATATTCATTCAAAGCAGACGATGGTGATGACCCATTTGTTTTAGCTAGTGTTAAAATGAAATCCAATGCTGCCAACAGCAACAGGTCCGTTTCCCTAGGTCAGAGGACAGTCTGAGGGACACGTCACACACCCTTTGGTATATCTTTCTGCAAGGTTTCAGTTGATCGTGATGTGCCACGGTCCCTGCATGTAAAATGTACTACCTATACCTACCTGAGGCGGCAGTAGCTCAGGAAGTAGAGGTTCGATCCCCTGGCTCCTACTAGCCACATGTGGTGGTGTCCCTGAGCAAAGCACCCTAACCCCAACTGCTCCTGACCAGGTGACTGTGGATGAATGTGTGGCAATAATTGTAAAGCGCTTTGGCTAAGAGTGCTACAATGCAGTCCATTTGCCAAAATACAAATCCTAGTTCCTCCACAGTTGCTTCAATGCTATTTTGTTCCCAAATATCTCTAATCAATAGAGCTTTAAAAGAAATGACCCAAAAGTCTCAGGGCGCCAACGTTGGCACGGTTCCTTCTCACCCCTCGTCGACCCCATGAATAAATAAAGGGCAGACGGAGACGAGGGGTTATGGAGCCAAACATCGACCGCTGCTGGAGTTGTAACAGGGAAGAGGAACCTGGGATAACGGCTGTAGCTAGATGCTATGGCAGCATGACAGATAGGAGTACCAGCCCCGTGTACACTAATAGTCACAAATTGTATTTGGCCCATAAGGACACTTTGAAAACAGTAAATGTGTAAACCTTAAATGTGATGATAGACCTCATGAACCTCATAAACCTCATAATAAACAACGTCATGTTAAGGTACCAACATTATTCTCCATTAAAAGCAGAGAGATGGTTGAGGTATAGACATGCTATTGACATTGTGCTGTATATCATCATTGTAATATTACAATGTTTTGAGGCACACAAGCACTTCACAAGTCCCAAAAGCAAACAAAAACTCCCCATCTTTCATTAGCATCATGTATGACGCTTGTTAGCAGCAGCTTGTGTGTAGTACTTTGTACAAATACTGTGACCTCACCCAAAATTTACCGTCTGGGATTAATAAAGTTTAGCTTAATAAAGTGTATCTTAGAAGACGTAGCCAAGACCTGCGTGTTCCCTAGTCCTTGGCCTTAAAGTGTTCCCTAGTCCTTGGCCTTAAAGTGTTCCCTAGTCCTTGGCCTTAAAGTGTTCCCTAGTCCTTGGCCTTAAAGTAACCTTACGGCAACTCTATTACGTGGCGGTTCTAGCCGAGTGAAATGAACAATGGTGAACAACGATGACTCACGTTTAGGAAACCGGGAGCCAAGCTTCCTGAGCCATGCAGCCTCGGTTCACCTCCCTGTGCCACACCAGGCACCACCATCACACACACAAACAATAGGAACTCAGAAGTGTGCTCGTCATTTTGCACGGTTAACTTAAATGCCTTGAGGCTTCACATTTCCAAAACAAAAGAAGACTCCTCCTTTCTCCTGATCCGCACTTAGAGTACAGCACACTAAAATTAGACTGTATGGACAACTTATAAGAGGATCAGACTGTATGGACCACTTATAAGAGGATCAGACTGTATGGACCACTTATAAGAGGATCAGACTGTATGGACCACTTATGAGGATCTGACTGTATGGACCACTTATGAGGATCTGACTGTATGGACCACTTATGAGGATCTGACTGTATGGACCACTTATAAGAGGATCAGACTGTATGGACCACTTATGAGGATCAGACTGTATGGACCACTTATGAGGATCTGACTGTATGGACCACTTATAAGAGGATCAGACTGTATGGACCACTTATAAGAGGATCAGACAGTATGGACAGCATTGCAGGCCTGCACCACTTCCCTAGGCCCAAGCCAATCACCTTTTTTTTGGGAAGGCTGACTTATCGTTTGGCGTCATCAATGTCTTACTTTGTTAGGCCAATCGTTATAGGTTAATGTGAAGACATGGTGATGGTGTTGACCGTTTCTTATTGGATGTTCTACTGATGAACGTCCAATCAGGAGACACTGAACAATGGAGAAGTAGATTTTCATGAAAAAGGGACTGTAGGATGACTTCAAATTTAACTGGACAATCATCGAGTTCTTAACATCGGCCCGGTCCTTTGAAACATAACAACACAAGGGTAAGGAAACACACTCCTTAAACACACATCGAATATGAAAGGCTGGACAAACGAACAAAGACATCAAACCACATAACAACCGTACATCCCCAACGACACACTGGGGCTGAGGCCTGGATGACGCAGAGGAGATGGAGGATCTGAAGCCCCGTCCGGACGTCCATCACATGAACAAACCACAGCCCAACAGACACAGAGGATTCCTACGACAGCCCCGTTTGTAATTCATGGGCGAGGGATTAAGGGTCCACCCTGCGCTCTTTCCAGACGTCAGCGTCATTAAAACAACACTAAGCCACACCGACCTCTGACCTGGAGCACCATGGGATGAGGAGGGAGAACATAAATAACATGCAGAGAACATAAAACTACAGAAAAACAGCTCATGTGTCGCTAAGTGTGTCATTAGACAACACGTCCATGCAGCAACCACACACTGGAAACATTTGTAAATTCACAAAATTGATGCAAATAATAATGAGAAATGACTTAAGCTCTCCTCAGCGCTCATGTATTGTATATGTTTTGTAACATTGGAGATCCCGCCCACGAGTCATAATAGGGCCTGAACAACAGAATGCATCATGGGGGTTTTTGTCGGCGATACTTTGCGATTAATTACTAAACAAGAACCCAAAAAAAACACAGGACTACCGACAGAATGAGTAACCTTCCAACACTCGTATGCTTCCAACATGGCGGTTGATGGCCAGGATGTACTTCAAACCCTCCAGCAACCATCCCAAAAACAGGAATCCCATCTTCCGACAAAGACGAAATGAAAAAAAGCACAAAATCTATTTTTACAATGTTATTCTATGAGATGACCGCAACACACATCACAAACTCCGGCTGTGGCAGGTCCAATTACACCAGCCGGTCTTACTTCACGTTGACCTCCACTAGGGTCCATGGACCCTTCTAACCTTCATGTGTTTGTCCTCATTTCAAGCTGATGTTGGCCAAAAAAATCTGGCCTATATCCCAAATATTGGTATTGTATTGCTGCATTTTAACAACACAGTCATCATATACACGGTTCAAACATACTGTACACTATAATATTGTCTTTGTTTTGAAACAACAGCAGAGTTCCATGTGTGCTCAGAGATCATTCTGGTCTCTGCCTTCCAGAAGCCTCTCTGTTCAGCCTGGCGACACGAGATTCCCAACACAGAAGAACTGTTGGCACCATCTGTTCAGAGTGCGTGTGCGCGCGTGTGTGTGTGTGTGCGCTCTCGGCTAAAGCCCCATCGCCTTCCAGCCCCTGCTAATACCAGACAACCAGGGTTATGACACACACACACACACACACACACACACACACACACACACACACACACACACACACACACACACACACACACACACACACACACACACACACACACACACACACACACACACACACACACACACACACACACACACACACACACACACACACACACACACACACACACACCTTGACTGGAAAGAAAATACATACCATTTATGACTTACAGCCCAACATAATCATAACTAATTCAATTGAAATCCTTCACTTGGACACTCCCCATAACACAGACACTCGGCAGAGACTATTGTCCATTTGTGTTTGTTGTCGTTTGCCTCAGACAACTGTAGCATCAGCCACAGAGGGTAGGCCGTCTCCCCACGGCAGGCTATAAGTAGCAGGTCTAACGGCTAAGGTGGGTATCCTATTAGCAAGGGGATTACAGAGAGAGAGGCACTGTTCCTTTTGGAAACTCTTGCATTGCATAAGGAACATCTGAACTGCTGTGACAACTGCATTTCCCTCCAGGGATACGCAGGAGATATGAAGGCTGCTAACCTCCCAGAGGCTGCTAACCTCCTAGAGGCTGCTTTCTCCCCTGAGTCAATTGCCTAAAGAGGTCACAGGTGGTGCTCTGCTAATGAGCTGGCCTGTATATTCTTATACCTTTAACCCCTTTCTCATCCTAGATGGGGTGTGTGTGTGTGTGTGTGTGTGTGAGTGGATACACACCACCCCTCCCATTGTGATAAACGCGATTGTTAAATATGAATCCTTCTGGATCCACTTGAGTTTCTCCACTCTGCAGGTGACACACCGGAATAAAGCATCATCCAGGCATGCGTTTAAAGTAGGACATACATGTACATACATGTCATGACATACATGTACATGTATGACATACATGTACATGTATGTCATGACATACATGTCATCCATCCACCTGTAGACACACCGCCCGGTGAACCGTGAACCCACCGGACAGAAACACAGCCGAGAACACGTTGTGTCGATAAGGGGGGAACATTTACGCAATCTACACCGACACATAGAACCACATAGAACCGCTTATGTTCCCCGTGTGGTGGTTTGCATGCTTACGGGGTGTACTCCTAAAACATATACTAATAAATACATTTAAGGACACCGATAAAGTCCTATTCTGAATCCATTATAAGGCTCTGCATGAAGCGTAGCCCATACCTGTACACACACACACACACACACACACACACACACACACACACACACACACACACACACACACACACACACACACACACACACACACACACACACACACACACACACACACACACACACACACACACACACACACACACACACACACACACACACACACACACACACACACACACACCAATAAGACTGTACGAGGAAGGAAGGAGATCGTTAAAGCATTGAAATGCATTCGAGTGAAGAGTAACGACTCACCTGTGATGTAGAAGAATAAGAGCCTACAGCATGGTCCTGTTTGTTAGTGGTCGCCAGGGAACCGCACGCTGCCTTCACTTCCGTTAGAAATGCGTTTTTTTGTTATTATTATTTTATAAAATACACTCAGACCCTGAGTCTCCACATTGGACTGGACTTCAAAATTGTGCGGTTCACAAATTCAGTACTGTCCTATTTCTTTAGCCGCCGTCCCTCCCCTGCCCCTCCTCTTCCTCGGTCCCCTCGCCAACAGCGCCCTCTATCTGAAGGTCTACAGTGGTGCATGGTTCACACGAAGGGCCGTCTGGCAGACTAGAGCCACCTGCTGGTGATTCACGGTAGTACATCCCTGGACCAACACACCATCTGGACATCTGGACTTTAAACGTGAGACCACTGAGATTTAAAAGGCCATCCCAAATTAAATAACCAAAAAAAAGCAGTATCATTTAAATTTTTATTTCAATAGTAATCATACATCTACTGCTTTTCTAACTTCATAAAACTGTGCACATTTACAAAAAGAACAAAAACAAAACAAAAGAGTTACACATAATGTCACACAAAGACACAGGCCTACCCCCACAGGTTCATCCACGTACCATCGTTAATCTAAAGTGTGTAAATCCTTGATATACATCCCTCTCCCCCGCCAGGCCTCTCTCTACCCGTCAAGTAAAGATCAACTAGCCAATCAATGGCTTTGCTTTATTTTCATTTTGTTTTCATAAATCTATTGGATTATTGTGGCGTTTGGAATAATTGCTCTAGGTATCCACCAAATGGATGCCGCATAGCAATCAACTTTATGGCAGCATTTAATAACCCCACACACACACACACACAGGCCTGCACACACACACAAGCGCACACACACACACACACACACACCCCTGTCTGCTCCCACGTGCACACGCATAGGTTCACAGCTTTGGAGTCACCTTCAAACATATGTTCATGCTATAAACTTCCCCAGACGAAGAGAACAAACTCCATCTGTTTCCATGGAAACAACATCAAGGACGCACAGCTGGGAACACCAGGCGTTGGGATTAGATTAGATTTAAGGCATTCCTCGGTCGCTCTGAAGGACCCACCACTAGCGAGTCTTCTGTGGTTATATGCAGAACCGATCACCGATATCAGCATCAGACTTTAAGATCGTATCCAAGACATTGGGGGCCTTCTCCCCTGTAGACATCTCCTCCTCGCTCGAACTAACAACCTTCTTTATGAAGCCTCAATCATTCACCTCAAACCAGTTAGGGTTTGCTTTACGAACGTCCTCCTGGATCGGGTCCATTTCTCGTTAACATGAGATGAATCAAAACTAATTTTTTTTACTAAAGCAGACCACCAACTGGAACTTCAACTAAACTTGGGGGGGGGGGGGGGGGTCATAGACAGAGCGGCCATCTTGGTTCTAAAACGTTTTAGAACCAAGATGGCCGCTAGGTGAATAACGATCGTCAGATGTGCGAGGATTAACATTTCCTCTGAAATACAATGACTTAAATCTGCATGAGTGATGCTGCTAACACCCGTTCAAGAGCAAATGACTCAACTTCACATGTATTGTAGTATACTGTAGATATATTGTTGCCTTCAAAGTGAAGCAAATAAATAAAATACGCCAATTAAAAGAACCAGAGCAGGAGAGGATAGCAGCTAATGTTGTCGCCCAAATGTGGGTTTGTTATGTCTGTTTGCTTGGTGCTTAGAGACTATCCATCACTTCCTGTATACCAAGGACATTATCTCTGGGAACGGGTCATACCTGACCAGGTAGTTGAGTGTTGCACGTATACAACATGGTACAATGTCTGAGGTTTGACGTACTGTACACAGATACCACAGACACTCGACTGCTTATTGCTAATTTACTTAGCAGTGTGAATAAGCCCCTCCCCTTAGGAACAGCCTCACAACGATGGAACGGTAAATGCAGTTCAAGACCAGACCAACAGACCCCCCACGGACTCCCAGCCATTCATGTTTCCTGCACCTTCACACAGCTTGGCAATGTGCACAAGCCGTTATGTTTCTTATTAAACTGGTTTGCTCGACTTTAATTTAACTGCAAAAGTGCAACGATAAACGTGTAAATATAAATGTCACGACTACCTCCCCATTTTGACATTTCTATTAAAAAGCACTTGAAACACTCGGTGTTGTCTCCGACAAGTCTAGAAGATCTTTGAACAAGAGTCCCAGCCTCTTTGATATGAGAAAGCACTTACTCTAGCTCTCCTTCTCGGTTTCTGCCTGTTTAGAAGTCCTCCAACACCCCTTAACCCACCCTCCTTTACCCTCAATACCAACTGCAACCCTGTCTAGTGAATGCCTTTCCCCACAGGACTTGAACGCATCACTGAAGTTAAGCTTTCATCACCAGGCAGCTGGCGTACTAGTAACCTACTAGTTACTAGTACGTCACCAGGCAGCTGACGTACTAGTAACCTACTAGTTACTAGTACGTCACCAGGCAGCTGACGTACTAGTAACCTACTAGTTACTAGTACGTCACCAGGCAGCTGACGTACTAGTAACCTACTAGTTACTAGTACGTCACCGGGCAGCTGACGTACTAGTAACCTACTAGTTACTAGTTTCAATTTTCAAATACATACTGGTGGTAATTAAGTATTTATTTTTAATCTTTCAAGCAACAAGCACCTCTGGTTTCCCAAAACCTTCATTTCTTTCCAGTTCATTAGAAACAACATTTGTATTCATTTCCCCTGGTCGTCCACAGGAGTAAACCTTCTGAAGTCTTTTCCTGCAGCTCAATAAAGGACCTGAGTTTTTAAAACTGACGATGAGCTCGCTTGAGAGTTTTGAATGAAAAAAAAGAATATTAAAAAAATGATTTGGGATTTGTGAGGTACTGGATGGTTGACACCTTGACAACACTTTGATAGGGCGGAGAATCAAAAAGAAATATAATTCGGTAAACTTTTCCAGTTCAACATCATCAGACTTCGGTTAAAGTTTCTTCAAAATCAGCAAATGTCCGTCTGTGACTTAAAAAAAGGATGGAAAGGTTCTTCTCCAACGCAGACCAGACCTTGGAAGGCTCAGTCCTCAGTAATACAACAGTTCTCTCTTCTTCCTCTCGGAAAACACAACACTGCTTCCGAGGGGAGAGTTACGCTTTACTACATTTAAGGCCAACTGAAGAAAAGCACTTATTTATTAAAGTGCCACTAAAGTTCAAGGTCTAACCTGGGTTATATTAAGTGTCGTCAATATTACCCCATCTAGGTGGGAGCAAAACAAATAAAAATCCATTCATGGTCTTTACAAAAAACTGTTTTTTAGAACAACAATGGGACCTCAGGAAACCTGGATGACCTCCATGCTCCCAGAGAAGCCGGTCTGGCTGCCCACCTTCCCCATCTCCTCCCGGGACCGGCTCTCCAGCATCCCTCCGCCCAGCTCCATCTGGCAGCTGCGGCGCTTCAGCTGCTTCTCGAAGGTGCTCTCCTCGTGCCAGCTCCGCCGCGAGTCGCCCCGGTCGCCGCTCTTCTGGCGTCCGCGCCGACGCACCGCCTCCAGGCCCTGGGAGCAGCTGTAAGCCGCGAAGCTTCCCCCTCCGCCGCCGCCGCCCACATTACCGCCGCCGCCGCTCAGGATGGCGGAGGTGGAGTAGAAGCGCGTGGAGTCGGAGGAGAGGTACCAGCCGCCGGCCAGCGAGGACGTGGAGACGGTGACGGGCCCCAGCAGGATGTCCGAGTGCCAGCCCTTCAGGGCGCAGCCGGCGGTGCCGGGGCGGGCCGGGTGCTGCTGGCTGCGGGACAGGCCCAGCAGGAAGCCGGCCGCCCGGGCGCCGTTCTCCTCTCTGCCGGCACTCCGGTGCGGTGGGCCGGAGCTCTGCGGCTTAGCCGGCTTAGCGCCGGGATCCTCGGTGGCCGCGTAGGCGGAGGAGAAGGAGGTGGCCGAGCGCCGGGGGGGCCCCGTGGAGCTGGGGGGGGCGGGGCTGTCCGCCTGCTCCTTGTCGGGGCTCGTCTCCGGCGTGGACCGCTCGGACACCTCCTCCACCGGGGAGAACTGGCAGGGCTTGCTGGCGGGCTCCTTGAAGTACTCGGGTGCGTCTCCCTGCGGCGCGAAGATGCGATGAGGCACGCCGCTACATCCACCGCCTCCACCGCCTCCACCGCCTACACCTAGCTCGCCATACGACTTTATGTCCAGGGAGAAGGAGCGCTTGAGCCTGGCGCTGTCCTCCGGGCCCTCGGCCAGCTGCAGGCCGCTCAGGGCCTGCGCCAGGAGCTGCTCCTCGGGGCCGTCGGCCAGCACGCAGGGCAGGGTGAGGGGCTCCTGCCAGGCTACGGCCTCCCCCCCCGGGCGGACCTCCCCCCTCGGGCAGACCTCCCCCCCCGGGCGGACCTCCCCCCCCGGGCAGACCTCCCCCCTCGGGCGGACCTCCCCCCCCGGGCGGACCTCCCCCCCCGGGCGGACCTCCCCCCTCGGGCGGACCTCCTCCCCCGGGCGGACCTCCCCCCCCGGGCGGACCTCCTCCCCCGGGCGGACCTCCCCCACCGGGCGGACCTCCTCCCCCGGGCGGACCTCCCCCACCGGGCGGACCTCCCCCCCCGGGCGGACCTCCTCCCCCGGGCGGACCTCCCCCACCGGGCGGACCTCCCCCCCCGGGCGGACCTCCTCCCAGGCCTCCCGGGGTTCGCCGGGGGCCTCCGTCTCCGCGGACACCATCGATTGGACGGATTTCGACTTAGCGTCCGTACCACAAGGGCTTTTGATCTTCTTCTCGAAATCCAAAAGCTGGCCCAGAAAGTTGAAGTTTGGAGAGATGGTGGGCCTTTTCTCTTTAACAAACCTTTAGAGGGGAGAGGGGGGTGTGTGTGAATATAATAATTACAGACTACAATAGCTATAGAATAGAACTCTCTGTGCTCCTGTGACGGCCTTCGTTAGCGGCTGTCCCCGGGCTCCCTCCCTAATTGGGGCTGACACGCGGGGAGGCTGTAATTGGAGGTAGTACCAGGATATGAGTTCATTAGGACACACATTCCAGGTCTTTGTCCCCGACGGCCGAGGAATGTGTGTTCTATGAAACACCCCGGAGACAGAGAGACCTGGCATTCATCTCCACTGCTTTGGATGTGCATACAATATAATGCGATGTATATGAATTAAATCGAATTCTAAAGTGATCAATTTCATGACGTACTGTTTTTGCTTGGATTGAATTTATGCATTTGACATTCATCCCCTACTACTACTTCTACTACTACTACTTTGGATGTACAACCACTTGAATGTCAAATCGCCAGGTTACAAGTTACGTTGAATACAGGCGATGAATCAACAGCCGTTTCTGATGCATCAGCTTCATGTGATACAGACTTTGAGCGATGGATCTGCCCCTTCCAGATGTCGTCTTTATGCGAGCGATATAAAACACAGGCGGTGAATGTGGTGTGACGTGCGGTCACCTGTAGGCCTCGTCCAGGGACATGTCCATGCGTTTCATGATGTAGGCGATGGCGATGGTGGCCGAGCGGGAGATGCCGGCCAGGCAGTGAACCAAGACCCGTGCGTTGGAGGCTTTGGCCCTCTCTGAGGGAACACAAACAAACCGCCATTGAGATGGTAATAACGACAACGAATGTTGTCTTTTTGTTATCCGTTTGTCGTGCGCACAATCTTGTGATAACGTGACC